>JAVKPL010009573.1:0-38955 GCA_032173675.1 Gastrolobium villosum
ATTCTCCGTCTGCGGTTCAAGCAGCTGAAGCGGCACCGTAGGGAGCGGGTGCGAAGGATCACGGAGGGTGGTTTCGAGGTGCAGCGAGATAGATTCATCGGGAATCTGTGGACGGCGAGGCGGCGAAGGCGAAGCGTGAGAAGAAGAAAATCCGAGAGACAAATTGGATTGAGTGTGAGAGAGGTCCATGAATGAAGCTGCTGCTGCTGCTTCTGCTTCAATCGGTGAAATTTCAGATGGCTAACAACAACGGAGGAAGACGGAAGAGGGTTTGCACAAGGTACAGTAGCAGTGCTTGAACATTGATTGTATGTGTATGGAAAAAGAAGAAGGAGAAAGAAGAAGAATAGTGGGTAATTCAAATTTTGCAGGAGAAAATATGAAAGAAAGATGAAACCCCTAACCCTAATGAGAATTAAGAGGAATCGCGTTGAAGCGTGGGTTTGACGGGGGATGAACCTGGACGCTTCTCCTTTGTTATTATGTTATGTAATACAAATTCATAAGATTGTTTCAATCCATCCGGCCAACTTGTTCCAAATAATAATAGTGAAAAATCTCCTATCACTCACACTTCCATGTATTAGTTTTTTATTTTTTATTTTTTTCTTTAAAGTTGGTTTCACCCCTTTCTTTATTTTCTATTTCTGAGTCAATCACTCTTCTATATTTTATTTTTTTTCTTTAAGGTGGATCTCACTATTTTCTCTATCGGTAGAAAAATTTAGATTTCTCATGCAACATGAGAAATTGCAAGCCATAATAATAACAGGGAAAGATTATATTTATAACCACTTACAAAATATTTTCATTTATAATCTATTGCAATCATATTTTAACTTTTAACGGATTATTTTCATCTATTAACGATTATTATTTTTACAAATCAAATTCATTAATTAATTATTAATTTTCAATAAAAATTCGTGTCATGTTCGTGTTTATCTATTCGTGTCGTGTCAAATTCGTGTCGTGCCGAATTCGTGTCGTCAACCCGTTTTGACACCCCTACATGAGACAGCTTTATGTCATTTAAAAGGACAAACATCAGTCTAATAATAATAATAATAAGGATTTATCATTTAACATGACCACAAAAGTTTTTCTACACACAATATTTTGTGGGGCCCGCAACAACAACAAAAAACTCTGGCACGCAAAACGAATCTCTATAACATAACATAATCACTTTTCCTATAACATAACTCTTATAAAACCCTAATAATAATAATAATAATAATAGTAATAATAATAATAATAGGGACGGTTATATTTTAGACTTATTACTCTTATCACATGTATGGTTATCGTTGAATCAATTTGAAATCAACAGTTAAAAAAGAGTAATTGTCCTTGATTTCAAATTGATCCAACGATAACCAAATTAGTAGTAATTAAGTATAATATTTTCCACAATAATAATAATAATCTTTTATTTAGAATTATTCCCACATATTTTAAAAAAAATAATATCGGCACTAGCCTTTTTGGTTAAAAACAAAAAATAAATAGTCATCTCAACTCTCCTTTATGATAAGAAATTGATAAATATTCAAATATAACTGTACTTTTATGCTAAATATTATAGATATATAAAATCATGAATGTAGCATCACCCAACAGTTTAAATTTTTTAGTTCAATTGAGTCTTTACATTGTAGCTCTGATACGGGTTCGATCTTCACCGTCCCAGTTTAATAATTAATTAAGTATAGTTAAGTTTCTTAGCACAAGTAGGTGGGCATGTGTATTGTCCTTTTTTCAAGCCAAGTGGGCTCTTTGTAGGGGGCATGTTGGAGTATAGCATAAATCATTAAAAATGATATTATAGACTCGGTGTCACGGATTAAATTCCCAATGTCCTCATTTAGTTAATAATTGGTTTTTTACACTAACAAATATATCTTGTCAAAGGTAAGATTGGCCTAAGTAGGAGGAAGCAATTAAGACTAAATTAGCTTCGTAGCCAAACGATAAGTTTTTGGGCTCATAACTCGAGTCCCGATAATGTAAAGCCTTTTGGATATAAATGGGTATTTTATCCGTAGAGAAAATGAGAAAAATGAGGTTGTGATATATAAAGGTCGTCTAGTTGCCAAGGCTTCCATCAAAGACTTGGAATTGATTATGGTAAGACATATTCATGTGTTATAAGTATGATTACATTTTATTTTCTAATTAGATTAATAGGCTTCGAAAGATTGAAAATGCATTTAATAGATGTTGTGGCGTTATATTTATTTAGCTCATTGGACTCTAATATTTATATGAAAATTGATGAGGGGTTTAAAATATCTGATGCTTGTACTTCCTTTAACTTATCTCAATAAAGTTGCAAAGATCTTTGTACGATTTAAATTAATCTCGTTACATGTGGTATCAACATCTAATTGATTACCTAATTGAGAAGAATGACCCAATTTGTCCATGCATGTTTATTAAGAAACCAAAAACTAGATTTGCTATTTAAATAATTTATGTCAATGATATGAATTTAATTAGAACTCTAGAAGAGTTAAAAAGAATTATTAAGTATTTGAAAAGGGAATTTGAAGTTAAAGATTTGGGTAAAACCAAGATTTTCCTTCATCTAGAACCTGAGTATAAAGAAAATGAAATTATTATCCATCAATCATCATATATTGGAAGGTTACTTTAACGCTTCAAAATAGATAAGGCTCATCCATAAAGCAACCCTATAGTTGTAAGGTCTCCAGATCTCCAAAAGGAACAATTTCATCCTAAACAATGTAATAAAGAGATAATTGGTCTTGAAGTACCAATGCAATTGGGAATTTGATGTTCTTGGTCCAAAGTACAAGACCAAATATTGCTTTTGCAGTAAAATGGGAGTAGCTATACAGCAGCAGTAAAGCCTACAATGTTATATGGATCTTAATGTTGGTCAGTGATGCTCTCCGGCAAGTATACCGATCGCACAAGTAATAAAATGATAAGTAAAGTTCGTCTCCACAGGGATTAGGATCTAATATCAATTAAACTTTTCCTTTAAGAAAGGAAGATTTCGAATAGGGTTTTGACAAATATTGTCAATTTGAGTAAAATTGTAATCTGAAAATAAAAGGACTTGTTTTTGTATTTTTGTTGATAAATAAAACAATAAAATTGAAAATTGTTTTGTAAAAAATATGAGAAAAGCATTGTAGTCAGGGTTCATTCACTAAATGATCCCCGCTTTTTACTCCGGATTGATTTACAATAATTATTTATATAATTACTCAGACAAATTATCATCTAAAAGATTTAATAGTTAACCCTCAATTCCTTGCAGGTTAACCCTTTAATCCCATGAGAAACCCCAATTCTTTGCAATGTTTCTCATGGGATCAAGCAATGGGCGCGATAATTTAAGCATCTGCAATCGTATACACGTCTATTCCTAGCACGCATACAGATCGTTACCTTACCCCTTTCGAGATCAAAACCTCAATATTCCTATCTAGGGTTTTGATCCTCAGAATATCCTCAACTATCAGATTGATCAACTCTAACAAAGGGAATATAAAATTCGCACAGAGTAAAAATAAAGATAATTATATAAACCAAAAACCACAAATCAATCCTTCATATCAAGGGTTCACATATGGATCGTGACCCTGACTACAATAAAAAGGATCTAGCCAATCAACATCATGATTGTTGATCTAAAATTCAACATAACTAAATAAAAGATAAAGAAAATACTGGAAAGATATGAAGAACGAAGAACGCCAAAGAGCCCTTCTCCTCCAGTCTCTCCAGATCTGCCTTTTCCAATATGTGTCTTTCTGTGAATCTCAGAATTTCAGAATCTGTCTCAATGTGTAAGTCTCCTGACCTAATCCACTAAAGTTCTTTTTATAATGTTTTCTTCTCGTTCCAAAAATGACCCTCAGAAAACAAGGAGATTTGTCCCGCAAACCGGCGCCGGATTGGCGCAAGTTTGCGCCACGCCATCTTCCCTTGTTTGGGGCGCTAGTTAGCGCCATCTGTTGTGTTAATTGGGCGCTAGCTAGCGCCATATTCTTATCAATTTGGGCGCTAGCTAACGCCAATACTTCTTCCTGGTGTGGCGCTAGCTTGCGCCATTTTCTTCATGCGTGGGCGCTAGGTTGCGCCAAGGTTCTGTGCTATAGCGCTAGGTGGCGCCACTTTGGTGCTACCTCGCGCCACTTTGGTGCCTTCACTACAAAGTTCATAAACTGGCGCGGGTTTGCGCCAGTGTGGTGCCGGTCCACGTCATGCTTATGCTTCTGGGACTTGTAGTGTGCTGCACCCGTGTAGAATTGCATTAACAGACTTTTTATAATTCTTCATTTATTTTTCCTGTAAGAATACAACTAAAAGGTGAATATTTATTGACATACAAAGAATCAACATAATTAGCAAATAAGTATTTAAATTGCTCTCTTATGACTCAATTCTTGTCAATTTTATCACAGAAAATTCACACTTGACAGAGGCACATCAGTCAGCACATATTCAAAACGCGCATAAAATAAGAGTAGCAGAAATGAGTATGTAAAGTCGACGTGTGATTATACGAGGATGGATAAGATAAAAAATGAAGATATCTGATTGAAGGTGGTAGTAGTACTAGTGGCTGAAAAGATGGGAGAACATAGATTAAGGTGGTTTGGACACGTAATGAGAAGGCTCATGGATGTTCCCGTAAGAATAAAAGTTTGTTATCAAGAGCTAAACACAAAGATAGGTAGACTGAAACTTACTTGGGGAAAATTAGTAAAATAATACTTAATAAAGTGATATATAGATTGGCGGAGTGTGTCTTAGGATAGAGTGGAGAAAAGCCATAAATATGGTAGAGGATTTGAACCGTTTTTATTTCTATGTTTCAGATGGTCCCATTTTAGTCCTTATCATATTTATCTCCCTCTCTTTCTTTCTTTTTTCCTTTTATTTTTTTTCCTTTCAATCTTTTTTCTCTTACCTATTTGTCTATGTGTTTTTCCTTTTTTTTCCCATTTTTTTTATTTTTTTATTTCTTACTTCCTTATTCTTATGTCCTCCTATATTTGTATATATATATATATATATATATATATATATATATATATATATATATATATATATATATATATATATATATACTTAAATTTTATTTTATTTTTTCAATCTTTTCATACATTTTATTTGGGTTCATCTACTATTGACTCCAACTAATTTGGGTAAATGTGTTGTTGACGTTGATTTTATTATCTATGCTGATAAAAATTAATATTTCATATCAATTTTTTTATTTTCCTTTGACCTTTTAAGTGTGATAGGCAAAGTAGACTTAGAAGCCTATGGATTTTTTAGAATTTAGGGGCTTAAATAAGTTAATAAGCATTGGACTTTTAATTTTTTAAAAGGAATGGGGAAGAACAAGCCTTTAATTTAGCATGCGTTACTCTAATATGTTAGGTCAATATAAAAGTATTATACGTAAACCTAGCCTATTTAGGCCCAGGCTTGCTTGACTTATTTATCACCCTAGACCAAGTACGGGTGGAGTATGATCTAGAAAATGTGATTGTAACCAACAATCATTAATTCAAATTATAAGGAGCATGTCCTCTTGATCAAAAGTTTTGAATTCGAGTCTTGGGAATGAAGAAAATATTCTTAAGGGCATGTTTGGTGCATAATATAGTATAAGGCCTGATAGTATAAGACCTGATTGTATAAGATCTGATTAAATTTTAATACTATCCAGCGTTTGGTATGGTATTGTATAAAATAATATCCTCCAATATTTTAAAAATTAATATATTTAAAAAATTATCTTAATATATAAATATTGAAAAGATATATTAGTTCTTGAGAATTGTACTTGTAAGCAATATTAATACATCAACCCCTTATCATGCCTTATCCATCACTCATAGGCTTGATTAAGTTATACATCGTTTTGATGTATAAGGGGATCCTGCTGTACAAGCTTATACTATACGATCGTCACACCAAATAACTAAAAATATCATAACGTATAGTATAAGCTTATACTATCAGGCCTTATATATCACACCAAACAGGTCCTAAGGGCATGTTTGGTGCATAGTATAGTATAAGGCCTGATAGTATAGGACCTGATTAAATTTTAATACTATCCAGCGTTTGGTATGGTATTGTATCAAATAATATCCTCCAATATTTTAAAAATTAATATATTAAAAAAATTATTTTAATATATAAATATTGAAATGATATATTAGTTCTTGGGAATTGTACTTGTAAGCAATATTAATACATCAATCCCTTATCATGCCTAATCCACCACTCCTAGACTTGATTAAGTTATACATCATTTTGATGTATAAGGGGATCCTGCTATATAAGCTTATACTATACGATGGTCACATCAAACAACTGAAAATGTCATAATGTATAGTATAAGCTTATACTATCAGACCTTATACATCACACCAAACAGACCCTAAGAGTATCATAATGATTAGCCCGGACTAATCGAGTAATCGATGAACTAGTGGTACTCGATGAATCAGATAAAAAAATGCAATTGTAGAAAAAGAAGACCCAGTGATGCAACTCTAAACCAAGTATTATGACAACCATAAATGAAGAACCAAACACAATGGTCATTTTATTAATATACAACAAGAGAAAAAAATTCTTTGAGAATTATATTCATATTAGTGTACCGTTCATTCATGAATGATCACGAAACACTAATAATATATTTATTTTAATTGTTTCGCCTTGGTTTCAAATTCAATTTTAACTCCTTTATTCTAATTGGGCATCACACATCTATGTCCTAACTGTTGTTACTACCGTTTTGAATTCAATATTAACTCCTGTGTTCTAATTGGGTTTCGTGTTCATCGTTGACCATATTTCACGGAGCTATTTAATTACTAGCATAGATTTATATTTATTATTGTATTAAAAAAATCACATACTCATGTTATTGAATGATTTTTTATAAAAAAATTAAAATTAATTATTAAAATATATGCATTTATTATATTCATCTTGCATCTAAGTTTTAAAAAGTCAAATTAGTGTTAGTTTAGAAAATTATCATACCCATTATTAGTCTTCAATCCATTTATGTCTAACCGTCATAAAATTATGAAATATATTTCTTACATTCTTTTTCACTTTCTTTATCTTTATAATTTTAAAAAATATGTTATGGTTGAGTTTTGAATGCTATAAAGGGCATGATTTTTAATGTTTTATTTTCTTATTTATTGGTTTTTTAAAATTAATGTTGAGTAAATGTTATAATATGGAAGGTAACTTTCTTATGAGTTTTTTTCCTGTAAAACCCTTATTCTCTTTTATGAAAATATTAGAAAAAATCTGTGTAGCCACATAATTTCAATAAAATTTACCTCGCAAAATTCGTCGCTAATTCGACTTTCCTACCAAATTCCATCACAAACCTCGTTTGTGAGGGAATCTGCGACGAAAATAATTATGAGGATGAAATTAGCGACGGAAATTTCATAGCAATTTCATCGCTATACAGATTTTTTCTAGTAGTCCAAAATTCCTATCCATTTTTAAAAACTTCAAATATTAAGGAAATATGAAGATGTTTTGTCTATCACAATTTATATATAACTTTTTTCTCAATTAATTCTTCTTGCAATTTAATCTTTCATGAAATATGATTAACTTATAATATTGAAAACACACATTTGACTTTTCTAGATCTTTATCATCTCGGTCAATGATGTGGTTCTGTTTGGTTACTGTTTTTAAAAATAAATTTTTAGTTTTCAGAACAAAAAAACTCGTTTGGTAAGGTCTGTTTTGTAAAAAAGTATTTTCAAAACTATAACTCTTTTTTGTTTTATTTTTAGAATCAAATTTAGAGAACGTTTCTGAGTTGTTTTTATTTTCTATTTTGGTTTTTAATTTTTAAAAACAAAAAATACAAAAAACAATTATTTCCATAACTATTCTACAAAATAGTTTTAAGAACAAAAAAACTAAGCGCAATCAAACAGACAAGTAGTATTGAGTTTTTATGAACTTCATTATGGGTAAGTTAACATCACGCCAAACACAAGAATTATAAAGATAGTTGGAAAGAGAAAGAAAATAAACAAAAACATTTTAAGACAACATAACATAGATGACGATCCACACCCACAAATTCAAGGTACACGGACTAAACCCTTGAAATTAAGCCAAGGATCTTCGGTTACAAAAAGAACAAAGCTAAAAGACATTGACACACACATGCAGAACCAAAAGCAGACAAAGAAATTCTAACCCACCATTCTCATAACTTTCACACTCACATTAACTAAACACAACATTATTTAAGGGAAACGCCTACACGCCAAACACCAAGGTTCATTTAAGATGATTATTCAATTCATTTGGTATTATTTCGCTTTGCTCGATGACGGTTATTACTCAGCCAAACAAGGAAATTTTCACGAGAGATTCCTATCTCCAAACAGAAGCGTTGGATTTCATCCTTGTTAGTCCCTTTAGGTGTCCATCCCACATTCTCAGCAAACCTCATCATCTGATTTTTCTGCTCTGCTGTGAACACAGTCCTCTTCCTCCTCTTTGGCAACATTGACGTCATCTCCACCTGTGCAAGAGAATTATTTGTATTCAAAATGTTCTCAGTTTGGCTTTGGGTTATAGGGTTGTAAATAACGCATTGGCGGTGAAAGCTTCGGTGACAGTCACATGCAGCACACAACATGGCATCCTTGGTCTTTCCCCCTCCTTCGAGAAACTCTTGGCAACCATCATAGCAAACGCGACCAAGTGACATTGTATGATTGCGTTCACACGCTTTGAACACCACATCCTTCTCAAAAGATGTTGCTGCTGGAATATTGGTGTTGATTCCGGACATGGTTTCCTCTAGCTCTGAAATATAGGATATGAAAAGGACATATAAAGCTAGATAGATAGATGTGCATTTGCATTGAGGAAAATGAGCTTTAAATAGAAGGATAGAGAAAGATGATTGGTGCCACTTGGAACGGGGTTTAGATGCATGCTATGATAGGTCTCAAGAGTGGACCCTAAAACATAATGAGAATTATAATCTATATTTTCTTTTTGGATAAATCACAAGTATTCTCCACGGGTTTAGGATTAAAACTTTAAACACCTGTCAAAGATGGTACTGAAGATGATCGAATACATGCTCTCACATTCCACTTGCTCAGCTTTGATGCACCAACTGAACTACCACCATTTGATTATAGTTTGGATTCTTGAAATAGTAATATACATTCATCAAATGAGATAATATTTGAGTAATGTAATTGCATTTATTTTAAATGAGATTATAGATCAAAGAAACATTAATAAATGACGGAGTTGATAATAAAAGTAAAATTTAATTTTGGTTATATGTATAAGTAGAAAAGTAGGACTCGATCTTTAAATGATGGTTCTAAACTTATATAATAGTGTAACAAAATATATAATTAAATAATATACAATTCATTTAATTTTATTCTATTTAAGTAATGAATTTTTGTGTTGAGATTAAGGGTGCATCGATAATCACCAAGCAAAATCTGTATTTCCCTCTTTGTGTTATTAATGGAATTAGATAATTAACTTCCTTTAATTTTGATATATATCTTCTTTTTTTGTTGATAATCTCTTTTTGATATATATCTTCTTTTTTTGTTGATAATCTCTTTTTGATATATATATCTACATATAAACCTTGTTTGTTTGTCAACCGTTCATTAAGTAGGTGATTAATGTATGTGATAAAGTGTTACCTGCCCTTTGTAACTTCCTCTCTCCACAAATATTTTATGGAAAAATTATTTATGCGGTTAATGCAAATATGTTATATGTATTTATTTCTAAAATGACGTCATTTTAGTATTTTTAGTATTGAAAGATTAAAAAGATTAAAAAAATTATAATTATAAAGACTATAATAATCATGAAATAAATTAAAATTATAAAAACACCATAATTTCTGCCCAAAATGATGTCGTATTGAGCTTACTGCAGATAACTTATATGAAATAACTGCAGAAAAAATGAACTCATACTATTTTTTTAATGAAAATTTACAGAAATATTTTAATTTCATAAGTTAAAAGGACAAATATTTTTTCCAATATACATGTATAAACATTTTGACTCATTTATTGAGTCTTAATATTAAATTTTTTTCTTTAAATTCTATTGCATCATTGTGTCAGATATTTAATTTCTTATGAGTATATTTAATGTTTGTAACTCATGTAATTATATCCAAATAATTAATGGATACTTGAAAGTCATGTTTAATTCAATTTGAGATTTTATTGCATTACTGTTGGACAATTTCGATATTTTTTTTTTTTGGTGAAAATAATTTCGATACTTAATTAAACTTGAATGAATGATATAATTAATTCGAGTCATGATTAATTAATGAGATTTTTTTAATGAATACGATTATTAATCTATTCTTAATATTAACTTTTCCTTAAAATTTATTTCATCTGTCTTGCGTCATATCTCATTACTTATGTTTGAAGTTGGTGTATCATTACACTTGCCTTATAACTATATATATTGGGAAAAATGTTTATCATTTTAAATGATACAACTTATATCCTTTTACTCTCACAAAGAAATGGAACCCACACCTTTAGTTTTTTGTGAACTCTCTCTCATTCTTTATCTATCTCTTTCTCTGTCTTAAAATGAGATAAATTTACATCCTTTAAAATGACACACATATTACCCATGTACATTACGTTACGTATGTATATTTCCATTAAATGATATAATAAAAAATAACATGAATAGAGTGACAATGTTTTACATATGGCTTCACTTTTTCTGCAATTAATGTAGATAAATAATCTGCAGTAAGCCCAATGTGATGTCATTTTGGGACGGAAATTATGATATTTTTGTAATTTAATTAATTTTAGGGTTATAATAGTCTTTATATTTATAAATTTTAAGATTTCAATACCAAAACGACGTCGTTTTGGTAATAATTGCAGATAACTTATCTGCAATAACTGCAGAAACTTTTTTTCCTTTACATATTTTAATAAAGAAAAAAATGTTTGTTATTTTAAATAACACAATTTGTGTCATTTTATTATTACAAAGAGGTGAGTCTCATACCCTTTTTTTGTCCACTATCTCTCCATTATCTATCTCTTTCTCTCACTTAAAATGACATAACTTTATATCTTTTAAAATGATAGACACTTTTTCCTTTAATAAAAAGGAATTTAACCAAATACAATTTTTTTTATATATATATATATATATATATATATATATATATATATATATACGGGGAAGGATATTGTAACAACCAAGTTTGTGTTACTACCATTTTACATACAAAGATGAAAATAAAAAGGAATTTAACCAAATACAATTTTTTTTATATATATATTTGAGACCATTTGATAACTTTTTAAACTCGCATAACTTGTTAGTTAAGGAAACAAAAGAATATTATATAAAAATTAAAATATTATACATATTAATTACTTTCCATATTAGTTTATCAATATTTTAAGCATGTTGGTCAAAGAACATTTAATACAAATATATTTACTTGAAATGAAAATTTAATGTTCAATTTCCTTTTTCTTCAAAGTCTTGCCCCAAACATTTCATTGTGAAAAGCATTAAATGTTTCTTAAAATAAAAATATTAAATGAAATGTTAAGGAAAAACGTTTTTCTTTTAATATATATAATTTTACGTCATTTTGAATGGAAAGACGTTGTTTTGCGGTACATAATTGGTAGTTTTTACTTCTTTTTTTTTTCCTTCATAAGATTAAGAAAAAGAAGAAAATAATAGAGAGATGAAAGAAATTATCAATATGTATCAAAACGACGTGGTTTCATCTAAAATGAGATAAAATATATCTTTAAAAAGGATAAAAAATTTCCTGTGATTATATTTAAAATATTAAGAACTCTATCCAAAAAAAAAAAAGAGAGTCTAAAAGCATTTCTTAATTTTTAAGTAATTAAAATCATTTCAGTCATAAAAATTTTTCTCTTAACCGTTGTCGTTAATTTACTTGTTATCAGGACTTGTAAAAATATTAATATGCAAAAACTTCTCTACTCATTCTGGGAAGGTTGTCATGCACACCCTAATATATATATATAAATATTTCGTGCATAGAATAAGGTAAATTCTCCATGCTACATAATAATTAGTATAATTAAAAAATAAAAACTAATTGTCTACCAAATAAAAAAAACTAATTTAATATTCGACAGGTATGTAATATGTGAATAAACACTTGGTCGTAGATAGGATTATAACTGCACTAATAACTTAAACGGTCAAGTCGCATAAGGAATATTTTGCTTTTGTGTAAAAAAATTGAATTAGCCAAAGGATTTTATAATTCTCATGTTAAAGAAGAATTGAAATCTCATGTTGTAGAGATAAAAAGTATATGAAAATCATGTGTTAAAAAAAATTATATGTAGGACTTATGTCAGTACGGAAATCAGGGTGTGTAGAAAAATTATAATTCTCATGTTGAATGGAATTATAAAATCCATTAGTCAATAGCAAACAAACTGAAACAATACCGCTTCACTACAATATTATAGAATTATAAAAATTTAACACTTTTTTAAGTAAAATTTAACACTTTAATATTAAGGTATGTGTTAAAGTCCTTCAAAGTTGAAATCCTTGTCTTTTATCCGTGTCCTTGCACATTCATAGATCACCTAAAACATCAATTTAATAGTAAGGTTAAAAGGCACTTTGTAATGTTACGTCGTTGATTATAATTGATAGGTAAGTTGTATTTATAAATTTTTTGTTTATAAAATTTTAGAAATTATATTATGTATTTCTAGGAATACATTAATAACAAAAAAATTATTCTCGGGAATAGATAGTTGAATACGTAATTAATTTTTTTATAAATATAACATTTCTCATAAATAATTAATAACAATAAAAATACATAAAAATGGGCTCTCAATTAATCTCTTAATCGTATAAAAATTAAAATTATTATTTTTATATATGAATAATAATATCAAGAATTTAAATTAGTGTTCTTTCATATATATCAAGGAGTTAGATTGATACTAATTTTTTAAATATTAAATGCAGATCATCATTTGAGATAAAGTTTAATATTTATTTAATATTAATAAAAACTTTAATATTATTTGATATTAATAAAATAAAATTAATGTCAATTTAATATTTTAAAGACAAAAATAATAATTTATTTCGGGCCATAAGGCCGTCACCTCGGAACAGGTGTTTTAAAATAGAGCTCATGTAAGAAAGGCAAGGCTCATGAGTTTGGTGAAGCCTTATCCCAAATGATCAACAATATCTACGTGTTTGAACTACACTTAACAACTCCTCTAAATTCCAACAATTAATTTAACTATTTTAATATTAATAATTATCTCTTTTATCATTTTTGTATGGTCAACATAATATTTCTTTTTTTAATTTTTTATAATAACTGATTTTTTTTAATATTTTAATTCAAAGAATTAATTCTTTGTCAATATATTATTATTATTATTTTGGTAAGCATATATTATTTAATTATTAATAAAATTTATGATATAACTAATAATTTAAACAGGAAGGATATTCTTACTACCAAAATTTTCTACTACTAACTTACTACCTATCTCATCACCATTGAATTAAAGAGAGAGAATGCTAACAAGTTTTTGAAAAAAAAAGAGAAGCTAGTGATTAGATATGTAGTATATTGGTAGTAGAAGATTTTGATAGTAAGAATATCCCTCCTCTAATGTAAATATGTGATATGATATTTCAATGAATAAAATATTATTAGATTCGTTTTGTGACTTTAATATATTTAAATATTTTATTTTACATTTAATTTATTCATATTTAGAAATTTAAATACATTAAAATCATTGAGGGGTACATTAATACATTAAGACAATAAAATGTATATGAATTGTTGTTGTTATTAACTCTTGTGAATAGTTAACAACATACTAATGAGTAATGAAGGACCTGTTGTTTTTTCACTTAATTTTTTTTAAAGATTTAATTGTTGTAAAAAATTATTAGAAAACAAAAATCAAATATTAATCAGAGTCAAGGGATAATATAATTTTTTTCAACAGGGAGATAATTTCCTAACTTTTTTTTTTCAATCTAACATGTGGCTTTGCAGTCAAAAAACACGTCTAGTTTTCATTATATTATTTTTATCAGGTCCTTATTTATTGCTTATTTTGTATTATTTTTTAAATTTTAATTTCTTGTTTTTTCAATAACTTTTTCTAAATTTCTAATGAGATAAAGTATTATGTCTAAATTAATTAGTAAACAATTTTAACAATGTGCATCAATAACCTTAAACATATATCTAAATAAATAAATAAAAGTTGCACAAACCTATGATGCACGGACACGGACACGGGACACGGGACACGACACGACACGACACGCCGACACGTTAATTCTAAAAAATGTCATATTTCGACACGTTGGGACACGTTTTGATATTAAATAAATTTTTTAATATATATAATATAATTTTTATTTAATACATATAAGAATCCATAATAAGTCATATAACCAATCAAATATTTAAATTTCATAACATAAATATAAGTATAAATAATTTTTCGTACTTTGTTAATTTTTAATGTCAAATTTCATAACAAAAAAAAATTAATTTATAAATTATTTCTTTTATATTTAGTTAAAAAAATAAAATTAAGATTAAAAAAATAAAAATAAAAATAAAAAAAACGTGTCCGAACGTGTCCGAGCGTGTCCCCAAATGTTGACTGCGTGTCCCCAAATATTGACCGCGTGTCGGAACGTGTCGGAGAGTTGATCGCGTGTCCCCAAATGTTGACTGCGTGTCGGACGCGTATCCGAGCGTGTCGGAGCGTGTCCGTGTCGGACACGTGTCCGACACGCAATTTTTTTGAAAAAAAGCGTGTCGGTGCATCTGAGGCACAAACTACTAACTGATTATCATAAAATTGTAAAAAGAAAATGTAATAAACTTTGAATTTTATCTCACTCGAAATATACATATAAAATTCTAGTGTTTCCAAAAAAAATAAAAAAATTCTGGAGTCAATAAGAAATATATACATCTTATGCTATTATACTACTACGTTTACGTGTCAATACCACCTTGTAAAGACTAGCAATTGATATGTTGTATTAAACTAGTTAATTAATGCGTCTATAAAAAAAAACTAGTTAATTAAGTTATATATTTTTTTAAGACAAGAGGAATTAATTTAATTAAGTTATATAAACATTATTCTTTACGTGTAAACGTCAGTTGAAATTATCAATTTATCTAATGTATTTTTAGTGCAGTTAATTTATTTTGACGGAAGAAGGTAAATTAATTATAAAATAACTTATTTTTTTCATTCTTTTTTTCTGTCATAAAATTGGTTGGTTTGAAATAAAATGTTTTTAAATCACTATGGGACGTTTGGTACGCGGTATTCTCCAGGATTCGCGGAAAACTGAATTTTTCTAAATTTTTAATTTTCGGATATTATCATAAACTGAATATTTTCATCATATTTCTAAAAATTGAGATTCTTGGGAAAAAAAATTCCCGCTACCAAATGTTTCCTTAGTGGAGAAGAATTTAGGTAGATTAGATTAGATTATGTGTTTAATTTTTATATATGTGTAAAAAGAATAAAAAATAGAATATTTACTCCAACATTCTCTTTGGGCCAAGTCCCAACATCCCAATTGTTCTTCATAATCATTAAAATAAAAATAAAAAACTGGGATCATGCATCATATTTGAGGTCCACCAACCAAGCAACATCAAATTTTAATTAATATTAATATTAGTCATAAAGTATATGGACATTTACGTGTCTACATTCCTATTACTTTATTTATCCATGGTCTCCACGTATGCGAACATAAGGGCTACTGAAATTTGTGGGTCCCGGCTTGAGCGGTTTTTATGGTTGAAATCTCGCGTTTCCAGTAACACACGTGTTCTTTGTGTCAATCGCACGCTTGAGTATTTTCCTATCTTTTTTCCGTTTTTTTTTTTTTTAATTCAAACGAGTAGTAATCTTCTGCTACTTACCTCTCCACCATAACTTATGCATCTTATCGCGAATGACAAGTAATCCAACCTCCTCGATTCACATTGACCTACGGCTTAGCTTATGTCACGTCAAACCTAATCTAGTATATTTCATAAAATACGTCAAATTTGAGCTTTGAAAAAACTTGTTTAATAAAAAAACCGGAGGTCCACTTTAATAAGGTCTGGCCTATAAGCTACAGGCCGGCCTATATTGTAATATTTATTTTAAATAAACTAAGGATGCCTTGAAGAAAAATAAAAGATATAAATTTAATCAATTGTAATTATTTATAACTTAGTTATATTGGATTATATCTTAATATAAATCTAACTTTATTTCTTATATAGGAGGAACCAACATCTCAACATGTTTAATTGTGTATATTAATATATTAAATTTTTTTTGGGAGAGATTATACTTACTACAAGCATCATGATGTGTTTGTTGGATTCATGTAATTATTTTAATTTACATAGTATGAATTTTTTGTTTGGATTTGATGAAATATATGTTATTTAGTTTGACCATTTTACTTTTGAAAGTAACTTAAATAAAGATTGTATGAGTTTTATTGTGATCCATGATTCTGTTTGAACGTTAAAATTATGATTTTTGGTTTAGCAACCGAATTTGAGTATTTTGTGAGGTTGATTCATGATTATGTTTGGAAATTAAAAATTAACAGGCTAATGAGCTTGGTCAAGCCATTTATTTTTTATAAATGGGCCAAGTCAGACTAACAGTTAGAATCATAATAGGCTTGGGTCAGGCCAAATTGAAATCTTTTGATATAAACTTGGATTTTTCGGAGCAAAGTTTGCCTTAACCCAACCCACTCTCACTCTAGTTGTAACGCATTCAAGGAAGGCCGACGTATATCGAATAGGCCAACACCGCGAAATGGGGGAATGTACTGATGATTTATGTACTCGCGCGAGTGAGATAAAATAAACCATTTATTGTGGGAGCGTGAGAGCGATGACGTGGCAGAACCAGAGCGAAGCGTCATATCTTTTCTTCGGTGTCTTCCGGAATGAAGAAATGAAGGGGCTCCTTCAAAGCAATGTGTCAATAGAATTACCTTGATACCCTTGTAATCTTGTGATTGCCAGGTTTACCCCTACTATTTTGGTGGGCCATAGATACTGCATTTTCAAAGGAAAAAGTCAAATGTAGCCGAATTGAAATCACAAACCTAATTATGTAGGCGAATTTTTATTATGCTCCAGGATTCACGTGATCCTTCCATTCAAAAATTGACACCTGTATTATTATTATTATTTTTTTCTCCTCTCTCCTCAACTTTTTATCTCTTTCTCTTACCTCAGTCCCACCTTATCCTTTTTTGGTCCGGTAGCGCTAAAAGTTTGCTCATTATGTAGGGACTAGGGAGCATATGCATTCTCCCTAATAACTATGGAGCATATCCATTATTCATGTTTTCTATGGTATAACCATTTTAAAGTAAGTATAAATTTCTAATATTAATGGTTTATTACATATTATCTATTAAATTTAAAATTAGTATATTCAAACTGTAATTATTGAAAGGATAACCAATGAATTAATCTCAATTTTTATTGATTTTAATATAATATTTGAATGATAAATCAAAGCAAACTCCTATAATTATTTCCCTAACCAGTGCAGGGTAGACTCTCATTTAAATCCCTCACAACTAGAATAGTGGCATGGCAGCATAGGGTAGATATATATACTATTATATTAAATATTTGAGAAATTTGTGTAGATTATATTAGATTATGGGGAAGGATTCATTTACAAATTTTTTTTAAAATTTATTTACAAATTACACTATGTTCTCCCGGGAGAACATAGTGTAACCAGTATTCTCTCGGGAGAACATAGTGTAGTTTGTAAGAGTTTGTAAATAAAAAAATTTGTAAATATAACATGCCCCTAACAATAATAATAATAATAATAAGGGAAAAGTTATACTTACTATCTATTTTTCTTACTACCAAATCTTATCTGTTGATTTCCGTCAATCTAACGGTTAAATTTATTGCAAATTAATAATTAATTAATAAATATGACCCCATAAATTATAACCGTTAGATTGACGGAAATCAACAGATAAGATTTGGTAGTAAGAAGTGGTAAAAAAGTAGGAAGTAAGTATAACCTATCCCTAATAATAATAGTAGGGAAAGATTATACTTATAACCACTTACAACTTATTTTCATTTACAATCTTTGCAATCATATGTTAACTGTTTATTTTCATCAATTAACTATTATTATTTTCGCAAATCAAACTCATTAATTAATTATTAATTCCCAATAAAAAATAATCATTGATTGGCAGCAATCGATGGTTAAGATATGGTTGTAAGAAATTGTGAAAAAAATAAGGTTGTAAGCATAATCTACCTCATAATAATAATAATAATAATAATAATAATAATAATAATAATAATAATAGGGGAAAATGTTTGTTCATCTTTCACTTTTTCCCATATGATTAACATGAAACAACTTTATGTCGTTTAAAAGGATAAATACTGGTCTCATAATAATAATAATAATAATAATAATAATAATAATAATAATAATAATAATAGGGACGGTTATATTTTAGACTTATTACTCTTATCACATGTGTGGTTATCGTTGAATCAATCTGAAATCAACAGTTAAAAAAAAAGTAATTGTCGTTGATTTCAAATTGATCAAACGATAACCAAACTAGTAGTAAAAGTGATAAACTTAAAATGATGGTAAATATAATATTTTCCATAATAATAATAATAATAATAAAATTTTATTTAGAATTATGCCCACATGGCCACATATTTTTAAAAACATATATCGGCATTAGCCTTTTTGGTTAAAAACAAAAAATAAATAGTCATCTCAACTCTCCTTTATGATAAGAAATTGATAAATATTCAAATATAACTATAGTTTTATGCTAAATATTATAGATATATAAAATCATAAATGTAGCATCACCCAACAACTTAAATTTTTGAGTTAAATTGAATCTTTACATTGTAGCCTCTATGATATGAGTTCGATCTTCACCGCTCCCAGTTTAATAATTAATTAAGTATAGTTGAGTTTCTTAGCACAAGTAGGTGGGCATATGTATTGTCCTTTCTTCAAGCCAAGTGGGCTCTTTGTAGGGGGCATGTTGGAGTATAGCATAAATCATTAAAAAAGATATCATAGACTCGGTGTCACGGATTAAATTCCCAATGCCCTCATTTAGTTAATAATTGGTTCTTTACATTAACAAATATATCTTGTCAAAAGTAAGATTGGCATAAGTAGGAGGAAGCAATTAAGACTAAATTAGTCTCCTAGCCAAACGATAAGTTTTTGGGCTCATAACTTGAATCCCCGATAATGTAAAGCCTTTTGGATATAAATGGGTATTTTATCCGTAGAGAAAATGAAAAAAATGAGGTTGTGAGATATAAAAGCTCGTCTAGTTGCCAAGGGTTGTATCAAAGACTTGGAATTGATTATGGTGAGACATATTCACATGTTACGAGACTGATTACATTTTATTTTCTAATTAGATTAATAGTCTTTGAAAGATTGGAAATGCATTTAATAGATGTTGTGGCGTTATATTTATTTAGCTCACTGGACTCTAATATTTATATGAAAATTGATGAGAGGTTTAAAATGTCTGGTGCTTGTACTCCTCTAACTTATCTCAATAAAGTTGCAAAGATCTTTGTACGATTTAAATTAATCTGGTTACATGTGGTATCAACATCTAATTGATTACCTAATTGAGAAGAATGATCCAATATGTCCATGCATGTTTATTAAGAAACCAAAAACTAGATTTGCTATTGAAATAATTTATGTCAATGATATGAATTTAATTACAACTCTAGAAGAGTTAAAAAAAATTTGTTAAGTATTTGAAAAGGGAATTTGAAGTTAATGATTTGGGTAAAACCAAAATTTGCCTTCATCTAGAATCTGAGTATAAAGAAAATGAAATTATTATCCATCAATCATCATATATATATTGGAAGGTTACTTTAACGCTTCAAAATAGATAAAGCTCATCCATAAAGCACCTCTATAGTTGTAAGGTCTCCAGATCTCCAAAAGGATCAATTTCATCCTAAAGAATGTAATAAAGAGATAATTGGTCTTGAAGTACCATATCTCAATGCAATTGGGAATTTGATGTTCTTGGTCCAAAGTACAAGACCAAATAATGCTTTTGCAGTAAAATGGGAGTAGCTATAGAGCAGCAGTAATGCCTACAATGTTATATGCATCTTAATGTTGGTCAGCACATAGTCAAAACAAGCATAAAATAAGAGTAGCATAAATGATGATGTAAAGCGGATGTGTGATTAAACGAGGATGGATAAGATAAAAAATGAAGATATCCGATTGAAGGTGGTAGTAGTACTAGTGGCTGAAAAGATTGGAGAACATAGATTAAAGTGATTTGGACACGTAATGAGAAGGCCCCTGGATGTTCCCGTAAGAATAAAAGTTTGTTACCAAGAGCTTGACATAAAGATAGGTAGACTGAAACTTACTTAGGGAAATGTAGTAAAACAATACTTAATAAAGTGAGATATAGATTGGCGGATAGTGTGTCTTAGGACAGAGTGGAGAAAAGCCATAAGTATAGTAGAGGATTTGATCTGTTTTTATTTCTATGTTCCGGATGATCTCTTTTTAGTCTTTATCCTCTTTATCTCCCTCTATTTCTTTCTTTTTTTCCTTTCCTTTTATTTTATTTTTCCTTTTATTTTATTTTATTTTTCCTTTCAATCTTTTTTCTCTTACCTATTTATCTATGTGTTTTTCCTTTTTTTCCCAATTTTTCTTTTTATTTTTATTTCTTACTTTCTTATTCTTATGTCCTCCTATATTTATATATATATATATATATATATATATATATATATATATATATATGGATAATGTTATATATATACATACTTAAATTTTATTTTGTTTTTTCAATCTTTTCATACATTTCATTTGGGTTCATCTACTATTTACTCCAACTAATTTGGGTAAATGTGTTGTTGATGTTGATTTTATTATCTATGGTGATAAAAATTAATATTTCATATCAGTTTTTTTATTTTTCTAGGACCTTTTAAGTGTGATAGGCTATGTAGACTTTAGAAGCCTATAGATTTTTTAGAATTTAGGGGCTTAAATAAGTTAATAAGCATTGGCCTTTTAATTTTTTAAAATGAATGGGAAAGAACAAGCCTTTAATCTGGCATGCGTTAATCTAATATGTTAGGTCAATATAAAAGTATTATACGTAAACCTAGCCTATTTAGGCCAAGGCTTGACTTGAATTATTTATCACCCTAGAGGCCTAGACCAAGTAGGGGTGGAGTATGATCCAGAAAATGTGATTGTAACCAACAATCATTAATTCAAATTATAAGGAGCATGTCCTCTTGATCAGAAGTTTTGAATTCGAATCTTGAAAACGAAGAAAATGATCTTAAGAGTATCATAATGATTAGCCCAGACTAATCAAGTAATCGATGAACTAGTGGTACTCCATGAATCAGCGGATTGATAAAAAAATGCAATTGTAGAAAAAGAAGACCCGGTGATGCAACTCTAAACCAAGTATTATGACAACCATAAATGAAGAACCAAATACAATGTCATTTTATTAATATACAACAAGAGAAAAATTTTCTTTGAGAATTATATTCATATTAGTGTACTGATCATTCATGAATGAT
Source organism: Gastrolobium villosum (assembly GCA_032173675.1). Lineage (NCBI taxonomy): Eukaryota > Viridiplantae > Streptophyta > Magnoliopsida > Fabales > Fabaceae > Gastrolobium > Gastrolobium villosum. The sequence goes on from JAVKPL010009573.1 coordinate 21,803, forward strand.
CACGAAACATTTAACGCCCTACCGCTTCAAGAATCAATGACTATCCCAACATACTAACACGAGACTTTTCAGTGTGCTTTTTTCTCACTCACGCACTTCCTAGTGGAACTTTCCAGGAGGTCACATATCCCATAATTGCTCCAAGTCAAGCACGTTTAACTATGGAGTTCTTCCGTTCTGAGCTACCGAAAAAAAGATGCATCTTGTTAGTATAGGTAGTACCAATTAATTCTTATAAGCTATTCCAAACTGTGCAGTCTCACATCTGTACAGTCTTTAAAATCCCTCTATTTCGGGTGTCGATTCGATTCATCCATGCATGTTATAATGACCCCAAATGGTAAATCTTAATTAGAGGTTTAATTTAAGGATTTAAATGCCATAATTAGATTCAGTGAAAGATTCTGAGTATTTTGACTGTAATCATGACTATGTTATGAACAGTGCGTTCTACCGGAGAATTCGCAGTTTTGCGAATTAACCGGTAGAGCGTAAATAAGAAAAATTATTTTAGAGACATAATTTGACAATTCTGACGACAAATATGAGTTCAGAATAAAAATTTGTATAGTCTGGCACTTTCCGTGAAAATCTCGTGAATAGTGTTTCTACCAGGTATTTTGTACTGCTGTTTAAGCAACCGGTAGAGTCCAGAAATAAATAATTGATGAAATGAGTATAAGAAAGTCCAATATATGCCAAGCAAGTCAATATAGGCCCAAGAAAATGACAAGTTTATAAGTTTTAAGTTCAGAAGTAAACGAAGTACAATTAGTGGTTCACAGTGCATTTCGTCAAAAATGGTGCAGAAACCATACTGTAAATTTTGAATATTGTTCCTTAGGAAATAAAAATTATTGTAAATGATGTTAGAAAAATAAAAATATGTTCGTAGCGTTAAGTTAGTTTCGGGTTTGTTAAGTTAAAATACGCGATAGAAAAACATCTCGTTAAAAAGTCACATGTGAATAAAAGGCTAAGCCACTCAATGTCTTATTATCAAAAGCATTTTCTCTCTCCTCTCATCCCTCCCAAACCCGTGGCTGCATGGAGAAGAAGGTCTAGGGTTTCATTTCTTTCTTCCTTCCATTCTCACTCATTTGGCCATCAAAAAGCATGATGCCACACATGTAAATCATAGGAAAAAGTCCAATGAATCCATCCCACCTATTAGTTTGAGCTATCATTGCTTGTGAGAGGAGAAATTTCCTTCCCCTTTTGCGTGGCACTATTCATCAAGAAGGTAAAATGGAGCTTTTGATGGTGATTCTCTTGGTGAAGGTCTTCTAGGTGTTGAATAGGTTATTAGAGGTAACAAAACTCTAACCCTATGATTTTATTCTTATGGTTTATGTTTTGAAAATTATGACTATGTTTAAGTGGAAATAAAGGAGCTAAAATTGGAAATTCTATGAAGTATTATGGATGTTTTAGGGTATAGGCATGCTAACTAAGCTTTTGTATGTGTATAAAAATTGAAAAAAATCCATGGAGTGGACCCTTTAGCATTCGGCCTTCATGGAGTGAGTAAGGGTTATTGTGCAAAAAAAATTATATTATGTATTGTGAAGGTGGAATGTGTTGGAAATGAGTGTAAATATGAGTTAGTAAGAATGCCTATTAAAAAGAGAACACTGAGGATCATACCCCCTACATTTCGGCCTTGATGTGTTGAGAAGGACTTGATGTCTAAACTTAAATTGGAACCTTATGGATACAGGCATAGGTGTGTGCAAGTTGTAATGTAAGTGAAGAAAATGTATTGTAAAAGAGAAGGATCCTTGGAAACTCCCCTTATAGGATTCGACCTATAGGGTGGTTAGGGGTATATTTTGTACATTTTATTTTAATAAAATGTGTTCTAATTCATTGTATAAAAATTGAGGAGTTAAGAAGTGAAATGACTTGAGATATGGTTGAAAAATACCTTGATTCCCTAAAGGTATGTCCGCGGCCTTTTGAAGTAAAATGACATAATGTATGTTGAAAATTCTTAAGGGGGATACTTGATTAAATTAAAGAACACCAACGGTTTTAAAGAGGTCTAGACTTGTGTATTGGCATAACATTGACAAAGACGTAAAGAAACGAAAAAAGCGATAAAATGTATGCCTTATGTAAAATCTAGGCATGATAGCATTTTATTGATTTGTATTTTGGATTCTTTCTCTAGGTGTACCTAGGGACAAAAAAGTATCGGAATCTCTTGAAGACATATAAGTAACTTGTGCTACAAGTAAGCAGATTGATAAAGCTTCAAGAGGTAAGCTCTATGTTTAAGGAGTATTTTCCTGCTTGAGTGTTACACCATGGTTAGTGAACTATGGTTGGACTATATGACTGTTGTTTTGATGCTTTGTATAGATGCATTCATATAGAGTTATTTGATAACATGATATGACTTGCTCTGATATGATTTCTGCATTGATATATGGTACACTGATGTCTTCTTGGGGTTTCCCTGAGATTGACGATGTACACCTCTGATATGTTCTGGTTCCGCTTGGGATCCTCCCTTGGGAACACGTGCATTAATTTCTGCTTGGGGTCCTCCCTTGGGAATGACAGCGCACGCCTCTGATATGATATGAATATATGTTTTGTTCTGTTCTGATATCTGTTATACGAGCATTGTATACTTTGTATCTGACTTTCATGCAGGAGCGAGCCAGGGGTATGGAGAATTTTCTATAAACCTGCAGCTTATTGAGATTTGTAATCTCACCCCTCTTTGGGGACATAACTTCAAGTTCCCAGACTGCCGGTGAGCCCTCAGCAGGAAGAGACGCGGCTCGTGGCTGAGACGTTCGACTGACCAGATTTTAAGTGGCTGTAGGTTACTACTTTTTGGAATGTGTTGATTTAGTTTAGATTTCAGCTATTTTGAGGATCATTATGTCTGATCCTTCACTCTGTATATGACCTGTATATGTTCTGTACATGTTCTTCAGTCTGATGCATGTACATTTTTGTATTCAGGCATGTTGATATGATTATGTAGTATTCAGTTATGCTTATGTTTTGGATTGCATGCAGTTAGATTAGTGGCACGGAGCCAAGTTTTGCATGCGCCCATGTATGGGTATCTGATTATAATTGCATGACTGGTACTTCTGGATATAAATATTGTTAAAAATGTCTATCAGGAACTCTTAGGAATGGGATTGGAAAATCCCCAGTTGTCCGACTTAAAGAGGTTACTCTGTCCGATTTTCCTTTATGCTGAATAAGAATTAAAAAAAAAAAGTTAGCTCGTATTTTCGTAAGATAAGTCTTCCGTTGTTTCTGTTTTTATCATATGTATGTTAATTGAATCGGCTCGAGACGGGGATGTTACACATGTAACCCCCATGCTGGAAGCCTGTCAAGAGCCGATCATTGTCTCTTTGCACCGGCGATCACTCCCCACCCTCGTCAGTGCTCGGGATGTTACATACCCACCAGCTTCTGCATGGTTCATCCTCGAACCACACCGTACTGGAAGAGAGACCATGCTCTGATACCATCTTGTAACGCCCGTCCGTTTCAAGAATCAATAACTATCCCCACATACTAACACGAGACTTTTCAGTGTGCTTTTTCCTCACTAGCACGCTTCCCGTAAAAACTTCCCAGGAGGTCACCAATCCCAAAATTGCTCCAAGTAAAGCACGCTTAACTATGGAGTTCTTCCATTCCAGGCTACCAAAAAGAATATGCATCTTGTTAGTATAAGTAGTATCAATTAATTCTTATAAGCTATTCCAAACTGTGCAGTCTCGCATCTGTACAATCTCACATTTGTACAGTCTTTGGAATCCTCCTCTTTCGGGTGTCTATTCGATTCATCCATGCATGTAACCCCCACACTGGAAGCCTGTCAGGAGCCGCTCATTGTCCGTACCTCTTTGCATCGGCGATCATTCTCTGCCCTCATCAGTGCTCGGGATGTTACAAAACACTAATAATATATTTATCTTAATTGTTTCGCCTCGGTTTCAAATTCAATGTAAACTCCTTTATTCTAATTGGGCATCACACGTCTATGTCCTAATTGTTTTTACCACCGTTTTGAATTCAATATTAACTCCTATGTTCTGATTGGGTTTCGTTCATCGTTGACTATATTTCACGGAGCTATTTAATTACTAGCATAGCTTTATATTTATTATTGTATTAAAAAAATCACATACTCATATTATTGAATATTTTTTTATAAAAAAATTAAAATTAATTATTAAATTATAAGCATTTATTATATTCATCTTACATCTAAGTTTTAAAAAGTCAGATTAGTGTTAGTTTAGAAAATTATCAGACCCATTATTAGTCTTCAATCCATTTACGTCTAACCGTCATAAAATTATGATATATATTTCTTACATTCTTTTTCACTTTATTTATCTTTAAAATTAAAAAAAATATGTTATAGTTGAGTTTTGAATGCTATAAAGAGCATGATTTTTAATGTTTTATTTTCTTATTTATTGGTTTTTTAAAATTAATGTTGAGTAAATGTTATAAAATGGAAGGTAGCTCTCGTATGAGTTTTTTTTCCTATAAAACCCTTATTCTCTTTTACGAAAATACTAGAAAAAACCTGTGTAGCCACGGAATTTCAATAAAATTTCCCTCGCAAAATTCATAGCTAATTCGACTTTCCTACCAAATCCCATCACAAACCTCGTTTGTGAGGGAATCTGCGACGAAAATAATTGCGAGGATGAAATTAGCGACGAAAATTTCATAGCAATTCTGTTGCTATACAGATTTTTTCTAATAGTCCAAAACTCCTATCCATTTTCAAAAACTTCAAATATTAAGTAAATAAGAAGATGTTTTGTCTATCACAATTTATATATAACTTTTTTCTCAATTAATTCTTCTTGCAATTTAATCTTTCATGAAATATGATTAACTTATGATATTGAAAACACACATATTTGGCTTTTCTATATCTTTATCATCTCGGTCAATGATGTGGCTCTGTTTGATTACTGTTTTTAAAAATAATTATTTAGTTTTCAGAACAAAAAAACTCATTTGGTAAGGCCTGTTTTGTAAAAAAATAAAACTATAACTTTTTTTGTTTTTAGAATCAAATTTAGTGAACGTGTCTGAGTTGTTTTTGTTCTCTGTTTTGGTTTTTAATTTTTAAAAACAAAAAATACAAAAACAACTATTTCCATAACTATTCAACAAAATAGTTTTAAGAACAAAAAAATCAAAACACAATCAAACAGACCCGTAGTATTGAGTTTTTATGAACTTCATTATGCTTAAGTTAACATCACGCCAAACACAAGAATTATAAAGATAGTTGGAAAGAGAAAGAAAATAAATAATTTTTTTTTAAGACAACATAACATAGATGACGATCCACACCCACAAATTCAAGGTACACAGACTAAACCCCTGAAATTAAGCCAAGGATCTTCGGTTACAAAAAGAACAAAGCTAAAAGACATTGATACACACATGCAGAACCAAAAGCAGACAAAGAAATTCTAACCCACCATTCTTATAACTTTCACACTCACATTAACTAAACACAACATTATTTAAGGGAAACGTTTACACGCCAAACACCGAGGTTCATTTAAGATGATTATTCAATTCATTTTATTTGGTATTATTTTGCTTTGCTCGATGACGGTTATTACTCAGCCAAACAAGGAAATTCTCACGGGAGATTCCTATCTCCAAACAGAAGCGTTGGATTTCATCCTTGTTGGTCCCTTTAGGTGTCCATCCCACATTCTCAGCAAACCTCATCATCTGATTTTTCTGCTCTGGTGTGAACACAGTCCTCTTCCTCCTCTTTGGCAACGTTGACGTCATCTCCACCTGTGCAAGAGAATTATTTGTATTCAAAATGTTCTCAGTTTGACCCTGGGTTACAGGGTTGTAAATAACGCATTTGCGGTGAAAGCTTCGGTGACAGTCACATGCAGCACACAACATCGCATCCTTGGTCTTTCCCCCTCCTTCGAGAAACTCTTGGCAACCATCATAGCAAACACGACCAAGTGACATTGTATGATTGCGTTCACACGCTTTGAAAACCACATCCTTCTCAAAAGATGTTGCTGCTGGCATATTGGTGTTGATTCCGGACATGGTTTCCTCTAGCTCTAAAATATGGGATATGAAAAGGACATATAAAGCTAGATAGATAGATGTGCATTTGCATTGAGGGAGACGAGCTTTAAATAGAAGGATAGAGAAAGATGATTGGCGCCACTTGGAACGGGGTTTAGATGCATGCTACGATAAGTCTCAAGAGTGGACCCTACAACATAATGAGAAATATAATTTGTATTTTTTTTGTGTGGATAAATCACAGGTATTCTCCACGGGTTTAGTATTAAAACTTTAAACACCTCTCAAAGATGGTACCGGAGATGATCGAATACATGCTCTCACATCAGCTTCGATGCACCAATTGAACTACCATTTTGATTATAGTTTGGATTCTTGAAATAGTAATATACATTCATCAAATGAGATAATATTTGAGTAATGTAATTGCATTTATTTTAAATGAGATTATAGATCAAAGAAACATTAATAAATGATGGGGTTGATAATAAAAGTAAAATTTAATTTTCTACTTATAAGTATAAGTAAAAAAGTAGGACTGGATCTTTAAATGATGGTTGAAACTTATATAATAGTGTAGCAAAATATATAATTAAACCCCCAAGGGTAGCTCAGTTGGCAGCTGAGCTCTCAAGGAATTGCTTGGTGCAGGGATCAAACCCTGCCTCAAGCAGTTTCTTGAAAAATCTTTGGAGACCAGAGGATAAGCCAAAAATCTTCGGTTGGGGGATTAGTCTCGCTAGCCCAAACGGGCCGTACCCCGAAGGCATGGTGCCCGAAGAAGGTTGGATGAGAATACTTCCTGGCAATGTACCAAATATATATATACATTTCTCAAGCAGCTTGAGATAAGTTTATCTCCGGCTAGCCCCAAAACTACGTCGTTTTGATTAATGAAGGGTATTTATGTAATTCTAGGTGAATTAATGAAGGGTGTTATTGTAATTTTATTTATTTTTATATTATATACATTTTAATCATTAATTCACCTAAGATTACATAAATATCCTTCATTAATTATCTCAAGCTCAAGCTGCTTGAGAAATGTTTACCCCATATATATATGGGTTTATCATCTATCATTTAACATGACCAGAAAAATTTTCCTACACTCACAACATTTTGTGAGACCCGCAGCAAAAAAAAAAAAACTGTGGCACGCAAAACGAATCTCTATAACATTGCACAATCACTTTTCCTACAACATAACTCTTATAAAACCCATATATATATATATATATATATATATATATATATATATATAATTAAATAATATACAATTCATTTAATTTTATTCTATTTAAGTAATGAATTTTTGTGATGATATTAAGGTACATCGATAATCACCAAGCAAAATTTGTATTTCCCTCTTTGTGTTATTAATGGAATTAGATAATTAATTTCCTTTAATTTTGATATATATCTTTTTTTTTGCTGATAATCTCTTTTTGATATATATTAATAGGGTAAAATGTGTGTGATTTTAAAGAATGTAAGGTTGTGTCATTTTAAGAGAGAGAAAGAGATAGATAAAGGAGGAGAGAGAGTTGACAAAAAAATAAAGGTGTGGGTCCCACCTCTTTGTGAGAGTGAAAGGATATAAGTTATGTCATTTAAAAGGATAAATATTTTTCCCATATTAATATATCTACATATAAACCTTGTTTGTTTTCAACCGTTCATTAAATAGGTGATTAATGTATGTGATAAAGTGTTACTTCTGTTTATCAAAAAAAAAAAAAAAGTGTTACTTGCCTTTTGTAATTTCCTCTATCTACTGGAAAAAATATTTCTATGGTTAATGTAAATAAGTTATGTGTATTTATTTCCAAAACGACTTCATTTTAGTATTGAAAGATTAAAAAATTATAATTATAAATACTAATAATCACGAAATAAATTAAAATTATAAAAACACCATTATTTCTGCCCAAAATGACGTCGTATTGAGCTTACTGCAGATAACTTATCTGGAGTAACTGCAGAAAAGATGAACCCATATTTTACACGTAACTATTTTTTTAATGAAAATTTACAGAAATATTTGAATTTCATAATTTAAAAGGACAAATAATTTTCGCAAATATATATATAGGGGCAGGATATTCTTACACCAGTGTAAGAGTTAGAAGTTTTACACTCAATCTTGACTATGGATCCACTTGTATCCAATGACTCACATTCCTAAAAATTTAAGCCCTTAGATATAAGTGGGATCAATGGACAAGATTGAGAGTGTAACTTACACTGGTGTAAAATGATCCTGACCCATATATATATATATATATATATATATATAAACATTTACTGACTCATTTATTGAGTCTTAATATTAATTTTTTTTCTTTAAATTCTATTGCATCATTGTGTCAGATATTTAATTTCTTATGAGTATATTTAATGTTTGTAACTCATGTAATTATATCCAAATAATTAATGGATACTTGAAAGTCATGTTGAATTCAATTTGAGATTTTATTGCATTACTGTTGGACAATTTCGATACTTAATTTAACTTGAATGAATAATATAATTAATTCGAGTCATGATTAATTAATGAGATTTTTTTAATGAATACGATTACTAATCTACTCTTAATATTATCTTTTCCTTAAAATTTATTTCATCTGTCTTGCGTCATATCTCATTACTTATGTTTGAAGTTGGTGTCTCATTACACTTGCCTTATAACTATATACATTACGTTACGTATGTATATTTCCATTAAATGAGATAATAAAAAAATAACATGAATAGAATGACAATATTTAATGGGAAAAAAAGTTTATTATTTTTGATAACTTTATCTAATGTTCATCGAAACGACGTCGTTTTGAGGTTGAAAAATTAAAAAAATTAGAGTAATAAAGACTATTATAATCTTGAAATAAATTAAAATTATAAAAATACCATGATTTTCGTTCCAAAACGACGTCGTTTTGATGAACATTAGATAAAGTTATCTAAAGTAATATCAGAAAAAACAAACCCATGTTTTATATATGATTCCCTTTTTCTGCAGTTAATGTAGATAAGTAATCTACAAGAAGCTCAATACGACATTGTTTTGGGACGGAAATCATGATGTTTTTGTGATTTTAATTTATTTTAGGGTTATAATAGTCTTTATATTTACATTTTTTTAAGATTTCAATACCAAAATGATGTCATTTTGGGAATAATTGTAAATAATTTATCTGTAGTAACTGCATGAACATTTTTCCCTTTACATATTTTAATAAGAGGAGAGATATTCTTACTACTAAAATCTTCTACTACCAACTCACTATCTATCTAATCACCATTGGATCAACATTTTCTCTTTTTTCAAAAACTTTTTAACATTCTCTCTCTTTGATTCAATGGTGATTAGATAGATAGTAAGTTAGTAGTAGAAAATTTTAGTAGTAAGAATATCATTCATCTTTTAATATAAAGGAAAATATGTTTGTCCTATTTTTTTATTTTTGGTGAAAATATGTTTGTCCTTCTAAATAACACAATTTGTGTCATTTTATTATCACAAAGAGGTGAGTCTCATACCTTTTTTTGTCCACTATCTCCATCCATCATATATCTCTTTCTCTCATTTAAAATGACATAATTTTATATCTTTTAAAATGATATACACTTTTTCCTTTAATAAAAAGGAATTTAACCAAATACAATTATGTGTTTTTTTTTAAGGATATTGTGACAACCAAGTTATATTACTACCAAGTGACTATCAATCAATCTCACCGTTACATCAATTATCTTGATCCAACGGTTATATTTATTTTCATCTTTGTATGGTCATGATTCCCCATATTTAAAGTGAAAGCATTAAATATGGGAAATCATACCATACAAAGGTGAAAATAAATATAAAGTATTAAATTTGGAAAATCATGACCATACAAAGATGGAAATAAATATAATCGTTGGATCAAGATAATCGATCTAACGGTAAGATTGATTTGGTAGTCACTTATTACTAACATAACTTGGTTGTCACAATTTTTTTTATTTGAGACCATTTGATAACTTTTTAAACTCGCATAACTTGTTAGTTAAGGAAACAAAAGAATATTATATAAAAATTAAAATATTATACATATTAATAACTTTCCATATTAGTTGATCAATATTTTAAGCATATTGGTCAAAGAACATTTAATACAAATATATTTACTTGAAATAAAAATTTAATGTTCAATTTCCTTTTTCTTCAAAGTCTTGCCCCAAACATTTCATTGTGAAAAGCATTAAATGTTTCTTAAAATAAAAATATTAAATGAAATGTTAAGGAAAAACGTTTTTCTTTTCAAATATATAATTTTATGTCAAGGGATATATAATTGGTTTATGTCATTTTGAATGGAAGTGGTTCGCAAGACTTTTGAAAAGAAAAAAATTAAAAATTTATAAAATAAAGTTATAAAAATTAGTTTGGTTCGGTTTAAAAATGGTTCGGTTCGGTTCGAAAACGGTTCGGTTATGAAACCGGTTCTAAAAATTGGTAAAGTTCGGTTCATAAACCGGTTTAAAAACCGGTTCGGTTCATGAATTGGATTTTAAAAACCGGTTATTTTATGGGGCGGTTCGGTTCGGTTCATGGTTCGACCCACTTTTTTGGTTATTTTGCACATCCCTAATTTTGAATGGAAAGACTTTGTTTTGCGGTACATAATTGGTAGTTTTTACATTCTTTTTCCTTCATAAAATTAAGAAAAGAGAGAAAATGAGAAGAGAGAATGAAAAAAATTATCAATATGTATCAAAACGACGTCGTTTCTTCTAAAATGAGACAAAATATATCTTTAAAAAGGACAAACATTTTTTCCGTGTATTATATTTAAAATATTAACAACTCTATCAAACAAAAAGTCTAAAAGCATTTCTTAATTTTTAAGTAATTAAAATCATTTCAGTCATAAAAAATTTATCTTAACCGTTGTCGTTAATTTACTTGTTATCAGGACTTGTAAAAATATTAATATGCAAAAACTTCTAATGAGATTTAATTTTCTCATGTTACATGATAATTTAATTCTCATGTTGTGACTCAACTAGTGGTGGTCCCCACTTATTAAAAAAGAAAAAAGAAAAGAAAAACTCTGCACACAAATCGAAGAGTCACAACATTAGAATTGAATTCTCATGCAACAATAAAAAATGTTTTACCCTCATTAATATATATAAATATTTCGTGCATAAAATAAGGTAAATTCTCCATGCTACATAATAATTAATAGGGAAAACTTCAAAAACCCCCTACAAGTTTTCTCAAAATCATTTAACCCCCTCCCCAAAATTTTTAATCATTTATCCTCCTACTCAAAAAAAATTATCACTTACCCCCTTAATTTGATTTTTCATCCAAAATTTTGTTAAATTTTTTAAAAGGTACCAAAATTACCCTTAATAGAAAAACATAATTTCATCACAAACATGATTTTTTAAAAGGTACCAATTGTAAAACTTTATGTTTTATCGTAGCTAATTCTAGAACCGCAAGGTGATTTAAGGGGACTGAGACAAGACTTGGAACTTGAAAGCCTTATTGTATGTCAATATTAGTATTTGTTGGTGAATTTTGTTTTGAGAATGTGAATCATATTATAAGTTTTTCACTATATATCATTAAATAGATGGTGTGAGTGGGGCAAGTGTTCTACATATATACCGACCCTGGTCCATATTTTTGTATCTCTCATTTTTGTTCACAGATACATTGGACCTCATGAGTTTTGATAAAAGTAGGCTTGTTAATGAAGTATGTTTTTTTTGCTAAACTCTATGATAGTACTCAACTTTCGCAACATACCTTGCAGGTTTTACAGTAAAAAATCCAAACTTTTCTTGCAGGAATTAAAATATAAAAACAGCATCCTACTTTTTTCGTATATATGAATATTTTAAACGTAAATTATAACGATTGTTTGCAAGCTTAAAATTAAGCAATCATCCCTTAAATTAAAAAGACATATTAAACTAGTTACAAAGTAGTTTGTGAGGAAATTATGTTTTTCTTTTTTCTATTAAGGGTAATTTTAGTATCTTTTACAAAATTTAACAAAATTTTGGATGGAAAATGAAATTAGGGGGTAAGTGATAAAAATTTTTTGAGTAGGGGGTAAATGATTAAAAATTCTGGGGAGGGGGTTAAGTGATTTTGAAAAAACTTATAGGGGATTTTTGAAGTTTTCCCTAATTAGTATAATTACAAAATAAAAAATAGAGTAAACACCCTTTTTGGTCCCTGGCAATAACTATGAAATCCTTTTTAGTCACTGACAATAAAAAAAGATCAAATTGGTCCCTAAAATTTATGAAAAAGGGGCACTTTAGTCCTTTTGTCAATTGTAATAAGTACTCCTTGATCATTTTTTCATCATTTTAGGGACCAATTTGGTCCTTTTTTATTGTCAGGGAATAAAAAGGATTTCTTGGATATTGTAATCACTCAATTTTGTCCTAACACATAATAAAAAAGACAAAAAAAAAATCAAAAAAAAAGAGAATAAAAAATATTAATAAAAAAGGGTAAGTAAAAAAGAGATATTGATAAAAAAGGGAAAAAGAGGAAAAAGAAGTAGTTCAGATTTTACCATTTATTTAAAAATAATAATAATGATAATAAGATACCTTTCTTGATAAAAAGGAAACGTTGTTGGCGGTTTATAAAAACTCCATGGACCCATCACTATATTTTTTAATCCCATGTGCTTACCATGTGAAGCTGTGCTATATCTGTAATACATTGGAAGAAAGGAAGTAGAGGGGGCATAGAGCAGAGGTAGGGCGACATAGAGGGGTTGCAGGGGCTTCTTAAAAAAAAAAAATATTATTCCACCGCTTCATCTATGTTATAAAAGAGAGGGAGATGAAAGTAAAAGAGGAGGGGGGACGGAATAAAGAAGAAGGAGTGAGCAAGTTCTAATGGAAAGCTGTGGAAAAAACTGTGAGTTAGAAAACAGAAAAAAGAAGATAAGGGGATACATAACCAAACCAGTTAAAAAAAAACCATCATCAACCAAGAAGGGCTGGGGTTTTTTTTTTTTCAGAAAAAGAGATAGAAGGGATGCAAGAAGAAGGCGTCTGACACTGTTTACCATTACTTAGAACTATCACTGAAAGACCATTCAATATTGTGCTTCATCGAAAGCTCCCACATCATCTTCGTGCTATTAGAGATTGGAGGGGTCTTTCACCAAGGAGTAGCACCCTATCAAATTTGTTTGATTAATGACTCTCAGGTATGCATTTGTTTGATTAAATAAAAATGATATTTTTGTGAATAGATTAGATTGAAAAAGAAAATAATAATAATAGATAAATCTGAATACAAAGATTCAAAGATTCAAGATACCTTTGCTGATTCATTTCAATTCACAAGAATAATATGAGAAATAAAATAGGAATTTGAGAGGTTCAAACCTTTTGGCGGTTTGTGATTAGAATGCAAATTTTGCAAGCATCTACGTATGGCACTTTGGAAATAAAAATGGTGGAGCCTTCTTGGTTTATTAATTTATCATATTAGTTTTCTATGCTAGCATCATTTATCTTTGGACACTAGTTTATTAGTTTATCACATCATTTGCTGCATATCTTCATGGTATTATATTTGCTTCTAGATTATCATGTTAATGATATTGTCAGTCACCACTTTCCTTTTCCATCTGTTGGTCGAAACCGTGTTCTCATTGTAAGTCAAAAATGATACTAACAAGACTGGGAGGTTGTCACTTTGAAATGCTTGTTATTTTATTATTTCATTTTCCCAATATCTAGTTTTCTTAGGTTACTGTTTTCTCTAAAAAATATAAAAAAATAGCAAGACTCCTAAAGTCTGACCACCTCAATATCCTCTACCAATACATCGTGTTGTGAGTAACATAATGAAGTTGCCTTCCCACAAAATTGTAATAATGAATCCAAAACTTAAACATCTTTATGTTACCATAATAATGGAAAATAATAAGAACGCGGTGATTATGGATTTTCTTTTAAACATAAAAAACATCATTTAATTCAGATCACCGAGGGTATGTAAATTTCAAAATTAATTTGATATCAAATAAGAGGGATTAGAGATTAGCTGAGTTGTGACAGCTTGTTAATCTCATTATTTTTTTTTGAAAAAAATCATTTCGACTGTGACAGTCCGATGATTTTAGACCATTTAGTAATAATAAACAAACAAACAAAAAATCAAAGTTTTATTTAAAACTATTTGATTTTGGGTTAATTTAAAACATAAAGAATAAAGAAAGTTAGTTCACTATCAATGGAAATGGGAGTCAGCTGAGCCGTGACGGCTTGTTAACCCCACACATTTTGTTTTGACTCATTTTTGCCGAGACGGCTTGGTGATTCAAAATTAAATCAAATTTATTATAAAATTTACGATAACAAAAAATAATAATATAAATATTATTATTCTTTTAAAATTAAAGGATTAGCTGAGTTGAGACAGCTTGTTAATCCTACAATTATCATTTCGGATTATTTTAGCTGCAACAGTTTGATAGTCCGAAACCATCAAATCCAAAACTTTCAAAATTACTTTCTTTAAAACTATTTTCAAAAACTAAAATCAATCAACACACAAATATTTTCTACAGAACGACGTAGCTTTGAGTTCCCTATTGTACCGAGGGATACGTCGGAGCGGGACCATCCCGTCAAGCACAAAAATAAATTTTCAAAATTAGTTTTCTTTTCCAGCAATCAATGTTATTTAATTTTTAGGGTGAAATAAATATTTAAAATATTATCAATAATTTGCACAATTAACATAAGGTAACCGTTTTTTAAACGGACGGTGTAGGGTGCTAATACCTTCCCTACTCGTAATTGACTCCCGAACCCATTTCTGCTGTCAAAGACCATTTGTCTTTAATAAAAGGTTTTTCCAATGTTTTCCTAAATAAACCTTGGTGGCGACTTCATTGTTTTAAACATTCAATATTCTTTCGCCGTCACGTCGCGATACGGTTGCGACACTACGGAAGAATATTTTTACCAGGTTTGGAGTGCCGAGAGCAATCATAAGTGATGGAGGCTCTCATTTTTGTAACAAGCAGTTTGAGAATCTGTTAGCCAAGTATGGTGTCAGGCATAAGGTTGCTACGCCTTATCATCCTCAGACTAGTGGCCAAGTGGAAGTTCCCAACAGGGAACTGAAGCGAATCCTTGAAAAAACTGTTAGTATTTCTCGGAAGGATTGGTCAAAGAGACTGGATGATGCACTGTGGGCCTATCGAACTGTATACAAAACTCCGATAGGAATGTCTCCCTATCAGCTTGTGTATGGGAAAGCTTGTCACTTACCTGTGGAGCTTGAACATAGAGCCTTTTGGGCTATTAAATTCTTGAACTTTGATGCCACAGTAGCTCTTGAGAAGAGAAAACTTCAACTGTTAGAGCTTGATGAGTTCAGGAATTCGGCTTTTGAAAGCGCCAGATTATACAAAGAAAAGGCCAAGAAATACCATGATAGCAAGATTGTACACAAGGAGTTTGAGCCTGGCCAACAGGTGTTGTTGTACAACTCCCGACTGAAACTATTTCCAGGGAAGTTGAAATCCAGGTGGACAGGTCCTTTTGTGGTTAAAAAGGCCTTTCCATATGGCACTGTTGAAATATCTCCCATGGAGGAAGACAGACCCTTCAAGGTCAATGGCTCTAGGTTGAAGTTCTTTCATGGAGGACCAGTGGTGAAACAGGTTGTGGCCTTGCGCCTTAAATCCATTGCAACTTAATGAGGTAACCGTCAGGCTTGGGACGTTAAACACGCGCTAGTTGGGAGGCAACCCAGCATTTCTATCTTTTTATTTTTATTTTGTTTTTCACTACTTATTTTTAGGTACCCAAAAAAATTAAAAAGTTGGAGAGAAAAGAGAAAAGTCAGTGAGTCTACGCTTGAAGCGTAGAACTCTACGCTTCAAGCGTAGAGCAGATTAAAGGGACAGTGGGTCTATGCTTCAAGCGTAGAACCCTACGCTTCAAGCGTAGGAAAGGTAAGCAAACAGAGGCTGAGCGCTCCAAGTGTAGAAACCTACGCTATCAGCGCAGGAATTCAGAAGGTCAGTAGGTCTACGCTTCAAGCGTAGAACCCTACGCTTCAAGCGTAGAACCCTACGCTTGAAGCGTGGGTTTGGAATTTGGAAAGTCAGAGGCAGTGGGTCTACGCTTCAAGCGTAGGACCCTACGCTTGAAGCGTAGACTGGGAATTTGGAACGGCTGGGACAGTAAGTCTACGCTTGAAGCGTAGAACTCTACGCTTCAAGCGTAGAACGGGTTTTAAGTTGCAAAACCCCATTTCTTTCCCCAGCGCCTCGAATCCCCCCATCTCCTCTTCTCTCCCTCTTCTTCTCCTTCCCCCTTCCATCTTCTCCTCTCTACCAACCACCATCTCCCACCTTCTTTCACCACACACACACACAGCCACCGCACACCACCTTCTTCCACCATACACCACCACCCTTCCACCACATAAACCACCATCTTCTCATCACCACCAACCCTCAACCACCGCGCACCACCATACACAGCCGCACTCAACCACCACGCACCACCATCTCCCACCACTCTTCAACCGCCATTTACTTTCATTTTTCATCTTCTCCACATTTCCATCGTTCGTTGACATTGGGAAGAATCTAATTGGGTTGAATTTGGGTCAATTGTTGGGCACATTTACTGCATAATTGTCTCTCAAATGGCTGGAGACAAGGTAACCCCTTCATTTTCACTAAGATATTGCATGCTGGTATACGTTTGTTCACATTGGGATTGATTGCTGGTAATATGCTTATTGACTTTTGCTGAGAATATGCATTGCCATTTTGTATAGATGCAAATTGTTTAAATATGATGCTGGTGTTAGAAATGTAGTGTCTTGATACAATTGTTGATTCGCATGATTAATGGGGTTGGGACTGTTGATATGAATTGATAGTTGGGAATTAAGCTGAATGCTGTCATGAAAAGTGAACTGAATTCTTTTGCTGATAATATTTATTATGCCACCATGTATTGGGAACTTTTCTGATTTTCAGGAAAAAAGGATTAAAAAGGGG
>JAVKPL010009574.1:0-38044 GCA_032173675.1 Gastrolobium villosum
CAAATGAAAATCATTGGAAAGCTATGGTAAGAGTTTGGGTATACTTAAAGTATACTCAAAATTATGCTTTGCATTACGAGAAATACCCCGCAGTTATAGAAGGGTATTGTGATGCAAACTGGATCACCGGCTCTAATAACACTAGATCCACAAGTGGATATGTGTTTACCCTTGGTGGAGGTGCTGTGTCTTGGAAATCGTCCAAACAGACTTGCATCGCAAGGTCAACCATGGAAGCAGAATTCATTGCTTTAGATAAGGCTGGTGAAGAAGCAGAATGGCTTCGTAACTTTATTGAGGATGTTCCTAACTGGCCAAAACCGGTACCATCTGTATGCATACATTGTGATAGCCAAGCCGCTATTGGAAGGGCCAAGAACGTCATGTATAACGGTAAGTCTAGACACATACGTCGTAGACATGATACCGTAAGACAACTACTCTCGAACGGAATCATTACAATTGATTATGTTAAGTCTAAGGAGAACATAGCGGATCCGTTAACCAAAGGGATTCCTAGAGAGTTGGTTGAATATTTGTCGAAAGGAATGGGTTTAAGGCCTATCAATTGTTGAGCATTGCGGTAACTCTACCTAGAAGAGTGGAGATCCCATGAACTAGGTTCAAAGAGACAACTAAGTGATGGTCGACTGCCCAAACACTGTGGAGTTTTAAACTCATACTCATTCCTAGACAAGACAGTGTATTTATGAGGGTAAGCACTTAGGCTTTTAATGATTTCTTAAATCTGTTGTGTTCAGATGATGTATAGTGAGTTACGTCACAAGAAATCACCTATGTGAGTGTGAAGTGAGGGCCGCTTCTATGAGAATTTTTTAAAGGCCGATTCTCGAACAACACTCGCAGAACCAGGTAGGTGTCCCACGGCCAAAATGGGCGCAACAAAGGACCAACGATGCTAGAGAAGCAATTGTGTGACTCCTATTGTCTAGGTATACACTAAAGGTTGACGGTTCAAGTCGCCCTAGACCACCGATTGACCGAGTATATCCGATAGGTTTTCACTAGAGAAGGTTCAAAGGTAACTCCACCTATCTCGATGCAGTTGTTTCTCGTTGAGGAATTTACACTTTGCATTTATACTCTTATGCATATAGTCACGATGTTTTGACTTCTTATCCATGTGGGGGATTGTTGGAATTAATGAGAATAATATACAATGATCCATTGGTTATGAATAAGAAGTGGGTTAGTAGAGAGAAAAAGAGAAAAGGGAAGATGAAGAGTTATGTGGGTTATTTAAGAAAGTCCCACATTGGACAATTGGTAGAAAGTGGGAGAGTATATAAACTCCCACCACCATCTCCTTAATTGGCCCTTGGGTCACTACATGTTTTATGTAGGGGGAGGAGATAGGTGGGCCTTGGTTCACCACCACACACGCGCGCGCGCCGCCGCCGCCGTCCGTCCGGCCGGCTCGGCTCGGTTCGGTTCGGTTGTGTTGTGTGTAATAAAAATAATTTTTTATTAAATTATTTTTATTTTTTGTCCAAACGTTGCTTCCCTCCAAAATTCGAACCCAACCGCCGTTTTTTGAACCGAACCGGTTCTTCCTATTCGCGAACCGGTTAAAGGACGTGTCTACTCGCCGAACCGGTCACCGGTTGTACCTGTTCGTCGGAACGGTCACCGGTCATACCCGTTCGCCACCGTCAGACACGGCGGTTCGCCGCCGGCGACTGTTCATCGTGACCGGTCAGTGTCTATAAATAGACACTGACACATTCGAAAAATCCATCCGGTTTTCTGCACAAAACCTCTGCCGGAATTTTTGTTCTTCCGGTATTGCATACTGTTCTTCTTCCTCCGGTGTAAATTCTTCTGGCATCCTGTTGTGTTCGTTTGGGCTGTTGACTGGTAGTGCCGCCACTCTTCAGACGAAATCCGTTCTATCCTGGGAGACAAGTGTCCATCAACCTTTGGCATCAGTGAGGGGGCAAATTGTCTTAAGGAGACACGTTCTGTGGGCTCGGATTTAATTCCTCTACTGCATTCATTCTTCTGATTCTGTCTGTTTCATACATATCAAGTAAGCCTGTTCTTATTTTATTTTTATTGCACAGTGATAACTCTGATCATCTACCCCTTCTGTCAAATACATGGGTTCAAGGCAATAGTGATTTGATATCACCCTCTGTCTTCTTCAATAACAAATGGCACCCATCCTTGAAATATCTTCACGCATGCAGCCAATATTTAAAGATTCTAATTAGTAATTCCTACCATTATACCTTATGAAGTTGCAGATGCGGGTAACCTGCTTCTTGTTTGACGGTAGCATAGATATTTTACAAAATATAGGGCTATTTTTGTCCAACTATTTCTGCTTCTGCTTTCTCTTTCCCGGGCTACCAACAATTCCAACAAAAATTTGGACATCTGATTTCGCTTTCCGTATCACAAATATCAAAGGAGACCATTTTCCCGGAAAGAAGTGCAGCCCAGGAAATTTTCAAGAATTCGCTTACCAAACGTGGTTTACAAATTTACCTGACTCAGCTTTCCCGTTCTTTTTCTGATAAGCCGCGTACCAAACGCGCTCTAGAATTCTTGAGAATTTGAGACGGTGGGGTTCCTCCTTTTGAAAGCTGAACCATATTAGTTTTAATTATATTGACCATGGTAAACACTTTTCTCTCGCTTTTGTTCATTTTTCTCTTAATTTCCTTCATTTCATTTTCTTATGCTTCCTACTCAAACAAGATTCAAAGTTCTTTTGCTACTATACATGAAAGCAAATTTGGATCTACCTCTCTCCCTCTCAGGTTTCTTGTTGCATCTTTAATTCTTGTGTTCTATTTTCATTTCTACTCTGTAAAATCTCAGATTCGCTATGATAGTTTTGAGAACAACTTCAAGAAATCTTTTAAGGCGTAATGATTTCCTTTTGGTTAAATTAGAATTACAATGGACTCAATAATCTAAATCCATAATAGGATTTCATAGTACTAATTGGATTTATCAATTTCTCCCATTCATTTTTAATTTTTTTCTATTGCCATGAATTTCAAAACTCCTTTTCTTGTCTTATTCTGTGGGAGGGAAGATTTCACCTATTACATTACTTTTTAATTTCATCTTCTCCTCATTATAGCAATAATTATGGCTTTAGGATTGGGAATTGTTTGATCGTCTTTCTCCGAGGAAGAGGCGAAACATAATCAACTTGAATTCAGGACAGCTATTCGAAATCTTAGCGAAAGACTGGATTTATTATCTCATGTTTGCTTTTCGTGAAAAAATACCAATTGAAGTGGGGGGTTTCGTCAAACAACAAGAGGCTGGGTCCTAGTCGGAAGCGCCCTGCTGGGTAAGGGCTTCTTCTGGTTCCGGTTAGAAGGATGTAATTTCCTTATGCCCGAGAACTTTAAGGAGGAGTTTACCATGAAAAGGGCATTTTCTTGTACAAATCGCCATGTGTTAGGCAAATCACTTTCAGTTATTTCTGATTTTATGGAAGAAACCGGGTTGAAGCCCCTTTTTCAGGGCGTAGAAGCTTGTGTTCGAGGGGTAGATGTAGGGGGGTTGCGGTTAAAGAGTATTATATTCCAGATGCCTCCTTTCACCATCAATATTAAAAAAATTGTAAAGGGAAAAAGTTTTCAGTTATTCAAGTGATTTAGATGTAATATCCGTAAGGAAGCAAGATGTAACAAGAGTAGATGTTATAGTTGTAATATTTCTTCATCTTTGCTTGTAATATTTCTTCATCTTTGGTTGTTTGACTATTGTTCTTCTAGTGAAAAAATTTTCTAGAATTTATTTATTTTTTATTTTTTTGATAACAGGAAGGGATAGAGCCCCAAGACAAATAGAAACAAATACAACAAAAGCAGAAAAACGAAATAGACAGACAAAGATAGCAAAATCTAAAGACTAAGCCTCCTAACTACCATCAGCAAACAACTCCAGGGTCCAGAAGATCCGCAGCTAACAGATTAATAATGCCATTCGGAGGGGATGAGAAAACAGTAAGGCTATGAGAGTCTTCCACTGCCTGTTTTGCTATCCAGTCCGCACTTACACTTCCTCGGGATCCAATTCAACAAAATAGTTCAATCTTTCCGAAGGAGCACTCGAATCTTAGCTATCAAAGGAAGCTCTCGAGTGTCATTACCAACATTGGTAAGAAGGCATAAAGCTTGTAAAGAGTCAAATTCCAAAAAAATTCTTTTCCAACCTTGCTTCCAGGCATAAGACAAACCATGGAAAATAGCCCAGAGTTCAGCATACAATGGGGAACAGGAACCAAGAAAGATGGAGAAGCCACCCATCCAATTACCACACCAATCTGTCAAAAGACCCCACAAGTAGCCTTGTCCTTAATCATAGCACCATCAACATTAAGTTTAAGGGACCCTTGGACTGGGGCAGTCCAAGAAGAGGGGGAAGGGTAGGGAGGGTTTTTGAGCAAACCTTTTTTGTTTCTAAACCTGCAGTACCTTAAATCCTCCACTAAGGCAGCTACAATAGAAGTAGGATTCTTAGGTCTCTTGTACCCCTCTTCATGAAGTTCTCTATTCCTCCAAGCCCACAGAGAGTTACAAACAGTAAAGAAATGATCTCTCCAATCTCTTGGAGGCCGATTGCATAAGTTTAAATTAAAGGATAACCACTCATCCCAGGAGTTTGAGTTGAAGAAGCTTAAAGGGAGAGGTTGAAACAGGGGAAGGAGCCAAGTTTTTTTTGCTTTATCACAATCTTTGAATGCATGTAAATGGCTCTCCACCTTATCAGGACAGAATGGGCAACAGTTAGATAAACCACTCCACTTAGTTGTTCTATCATTAGTTAGCATTCTACCATGTAGCATTTTCCACATAAGAATTTTGATTCTTTCTGTAGAAAATCAGAATTTAAATTCAATTATTTTTCTGTTTTTATTTCCTATTAATTAGGATTGATTGTGATTAATTAGAATCCGTTATTTTATTAATTAGAATTAATTATGATTAGGTTTGGTGAGTCATAGCTGAGTCATGCTTAGTTACTTTTTCCTTGTACAAATACTCCTCATTCCTCATGTAAATGATTCAATATCAATATACAGAAACCTTTTCTATATGGTATCAAAGCGAGTTCGTTCCTACCCTAAATCAGCCACCTTCAACGCTGAAAAATCGTCCAAACACCTCCTCAATTCTGTCCAAACACAGAAACATAATCTACAGACCTCCGATCAAGAAAGTGAAGTGACCATTCGACTGAGAAGGCTCCGACGAGTTGACCGCCGCTGGACCCATCGCCGTCAGCCGCCGCACGCGCCGCCATGCTCCGTTGAAAGTAAAACTGGCCTTTGAAGGTCGATGCATGTAAGGTGTAAAACAAAAATTTTACTGCGGAACATACATGCACACATAGGTTCATGCTTTAAGACAGCATGATGTTACCTTGTTTTTGGCCTGATCAGTCAGGGAGATCAGATGTCAGGCTTGAAGGGTTCAAACCCTCTAATGGTGATCCACACCACCGTTCGTCAATGATGCAAGAACCCTTTCTTGAAAGCCACCAGATGAACACCACAGTGAGGCTTGCTATGCGCACAAGTGGTGAAGGTGGAGGCTAGGTATTCTGTTTGAAAAGGTGTAGTGAACTACCCTACAGAATGGTGCATAGATGGAGGAGAGTTGGCTAGGTTTTCTTGACAAAACCCTAAGGTGAGGAGGCTGTATATATGCGCACACCTTGATGAGAGGAAGAGGGAATTTAATTCATTCAAAATGAAAACAAACTTTCAAAAACCTTTGGAGTTTGCGCATGGAATAGGGAGGATAAGGTGGAGCTGTTGCAAAACCAATTTTGCCAACAACCTCCAATCTTATCCACATGAAATTAAGTTCAAAATAATTTAAACTTAAATTCATAAACTATCATATAGTATACACTTTTCATGCGCATAATTCAGCCCTAGAAGGGGTCCAAATATATTGAGTAGTTGCATTCAAAATTTGAATCAACTCACCCACTGATTCCCTCAACCACCAAATCTGATTGGAGCTTTGTTTTAAGTGACAAGATGACATTCTTATCACATAAGTATGCGCCCCAAACAGCCCAAGATTATGCTTCAAAGATTCTTCTTGATCCAAGGAATTTGTTCCAATAAGATCTTATCTTATCATTTTGTTATGAAACAACTTTTCAAAGCCAATTCAAATTCGAATTCAAGCACTTGAATTCAAATGTTCAAACATTCAAATTCAAAATTCAAAATTCAAAATTTCAAATTTCAAAATTCAAATTCCAAATTCAAATTTCAAAATTCAAATTTCAAATTTCAAATTCAAAATTCGAAATTCAAAATTCAAATTCAAATTTCAAAATTCAAATTCAAAATTCGAAATTCAAATATTTGATTATCAATTTAACTAATTAAATTATTTAGTAATGGCTTGGACTATCCAAGCCCATTACTAAGCTCCATGCACCACCCACCCTTTTAGGTAGGCTTCCAAACAGCTTCTTGGGCTAACAACCATTATTAGGCCCAATACCTTTAAAGCTAGTCCATCATGACTACAAGGTGTTAGTGTGTGACCCATTAGGTCCAACTTAGTTTCTGACATAACTGGGCTTGGGCCCAACAAGCCCACAACCCAATTAATGACAACACAGAGCACTAGCAATGCTTTGTTGCCCTAGAACTAGTCAGATTAATGACTTGATCATCCTATTGCACATATTTGGTTACCGTATGTATTTCCTTTCGTCTCGGTTATCTTCCCATTAACCTAGGGTAGGGAAATGTATCAACCCCTGCGGTTTAGGGTAAGCTTTATTCGAAATAGGGAATCTTCGATTTACTGACTCTAAAGGCAGATCATCTCATGATCTCTTTTACTATGCATAGATTCCCGAGTCCCTGTAAATGTCATCCCGATTTCTCCGGTTTACAGATAACCTAATCTCTCACAGAGATTTGACGAATTCCTTCAGCTTATTAACCTAGCCCTGTGCCCTTTAAGGACACGCCCAACAGTATACCTATGAGTCTCCATGTTTCAGGCAGACGAGGCATACAATCAAAACATGCCTTCAAGAACACAGTCTAGGTAATAACTTCTGGTCTAAAGAAAGACATACCCAAACATAAAGAGATTACTCTAATGACACTATCTGTGAGATTTCCACATAGAGTCTCTTTTTGGGTCTGTTCAGTGCGAGCTATACTCTTATAGGTCCACCCACGACTTTAGCTAAGATATCTCCATATCTGCAGCTCATGAGGTCTTTACCTTGTGTCCATATACAAGTAGATAAGTCATACTAGTCTTTACTCGAGATCAATGATCCCCAAACTCAGTGTCTCTAGACTAGGAACATATAATTAGGAATAGACATGCAATATCCTTGAATCCTCATGATCGTGATCTCATCACAGATACTCAAGAGATACTTGTTCTATTCCAAGGGGTTTATCCAGTTCGTTCATATAATATTAACAGTAATATCGAGACACAATATGAAACTGAATAAATAGTGCTTTCATTTATTTGCGACAAACAAAGTTCTACATCTAGTGTCCTTTATTTAATCAAAAGATTGTCTCTAGGACACCCATATGCTAACATCTGTCACACGCGCGGCCAGCCTCCGGCACGTGAGCTCCACGCGCCACCTTCCCAACGTCTTTTTCCGCCGCAACTTGCACAGAACCTCACGCCGGCTTCTCCCCTTCCTGTCCCAGAGGTCAGATCAAAAAAATTAAAAACTTGATTTTTTCATCCACGGTCAAATCCTCTCTCTTCCTTCATGTCTTCCTCAAAGCATTCTTCTACTTCCTCATATGTTCTCAATACTCATTCCTCTGAAGACAACTTAAGTATGCAGATTACTAGTCACCGGTTGAACGATAAAAAATTTCTGCCATGGTTTCAATCTGTTAAATTGGTGATCCGGGCAAAAGAAAAGATGGGTTATCTTGAGGGGAAAATGAAGAAACCTGCTGGGGATTCTCCTGATTATGAAAATTGGGAGATTAATAATTCCTTGGTAATGGCATGGCTGACTAATTTCATGGAACCACATATTGGCCAAACCTATTTGTTCTTCGACACTTCCAAGGAGATTTGGGATACTGTTCAACAAAATTATTCAGATCTTGAAAATACCTCTCAAGTCTTTGAACTGAGAAATAAGTTGAGAGACTTTCGTCAAAAGGGTATGACTATTACTGAATATTTTATTGCACTAACAAATTTATGGCAGGAATTGGATCTTTATTATGCATCCGATCGTAAAGGATTGGAAGCTAATACCCAATTTAAAAAACACTTGGAGAAGGAAAGACTGTATGATTTCCTTGTCGGAATCAACCAAGATCTTGATGAGGTTCATGGTCGAATATTGGGGCAGCGACCGTTACCCTCACTTGCTGACGCCTTTGCTGAAGTTCGTAGAGAAGCTAGTAGACGGAGAGTTATGCTGGGAGAAAAAGAGTCGCTTGATAAGTCTGATGATATGTCTGCATTAGTTGCCGACCGTACCATTGACAGTTCCTCTGATGAATCAAATTGGGATGGTCGTCCATGGTGCACCCACTGCAATAAAATTGTCATACCCGTGAGAAATGTTGGGAAATCCACGGGAAACCTGCAAATTGGAAGCCCAAAGGAAAAAATAAAGTTCGTGCATATCAGGTCTCTACTAATGACAAGGTTGATGAGCCTCATGCATCCTCTGACTCTGATGGTGTCTTTCTTAGCAAGACTCAGTTTGAACAATTTCAGAGACTTTTGACTCAACCTCCTAAAGCCACTAGTAATGTGGTCCAGAAAGGTACAACTTTTCATGTTGATAGTCAAAATCATTGGATCCTTGATTCTGGAGCCTCTGATCATATGACAGGTAATCTTGGCTTGTTTTGTTCCTACATTCCATATTCTGAACCCTCTAGGTCAAGATCGCGGATGGCATTTTTTCCCAGATTGCGAGACACAGAACCATTAAACTTTCTAAGCTGATTAATTTAACATCAGTTCTTTATGTTTCTTCTCTGACTTGTAATCTCATTTCCATAAGCAAGCTGACTTCTGAGTTGCATTGCTTTGCTAAATTCTTTCCACATGGTTGTTTTTTTCAGGAACAGGACTCGGAGAGGAAGATTGGCAATGCTAGAGAAGATGGGGGACTTTACTACTTTGAGGAGGATGTGACTCATGAAGCCGTTTTCGTAGAAAAAAACTCTATGTTTCCTTTTGATTCATGTAATGATGTTATGTTATGGCACCGTAGGCTAGGTCATCCAAATTTTATTTATCTTCAGAAGTTGTTACCAAACTTATTTATTAATAAATGTCCTGGTTTGTTTTCTTGTGATATTTGTCAACTTGCCAAGCATACTCGTGCTCATTATCCTTCTAAAGTTCACCATGAATCTTCCCCATTTTGCTTAATTCATAGTGAAATATGGGGTCCAACCCATGTTAAAAATATTTCAGGTACTCGATGGTTCATTACCTTCATTGATGACCATTCCCGAGTTTGTTGGGTATATCTTCTAAAGGACAAGTCCGATGCTGCATCCATGTTTAAAAAATCTCATGCCATGGTTCAAACCCAATTCCAAGTTGCTATACAAATTCTTCGTACAGATAATGGCAAAGAGTACTTTAACTCTATTCTTGGAGAATATCTTTCCCAACATGGCATACTTAACCAAAGCTCGTGTCCTGACACACCCCAACAAAATGGAGTTGCGGAAAGAAAAAACCGACATCTCCTTGAAGTTGCTCGGGCTCTTATGTTTACCACGAGTGTTCCTAAGTATCTTTGGGGAGAGGCAGTTCTCACTGCCTCGTATCTGATAAATTGAATGCCATCTCGCATTCTAAAATTTCAGTCTCCTCTTTCTCATCTTTGTCGTACCTTCCCTTCCTTCCGAGGCGTCTCCTCCTTACCTCCCAAGTTATTTGGTTGTGTTCTGTTTGTCCATATTCCCTCCCATCAACGGTCTAAGCTTGATCCTAAGTCTCTCCAGTGTGTCTTTATTGGTTATTCTCCTACTCAACGTGGCTATAAGTGTTATTCACCCTCCCTTCGTAAGGTCTTTATCTCTATGGATGTCACCTTTTCTGAGAATGACTCTTTCTTCCCAGTGACTTCTCTTCAAGAGGAGTCTATAGGAGTAGATGAAGATCAGTCATGGGAACCTACTGATGCCACAATATTACCTCTACTTTTGGAAACAAAGGGAGCTACAGAATCCACACCATCAGGAGCCTCCTCAAATTGGGGACAAGTTTATAGCAGGCGAAAGCCTCCTCAAAGTGTGAATAACCCAGAGCCTCTACACTGCCAGGATTCTGAACCATGTTCTAGTTCCAGCACCCCAATACTTGAGTGCCATGATGAAAATGATCTAAACTTGCCTATTGCTCTCAGAAAAAGTACTCGATCTTGTACTACTTATCCTATTTCTAATCATATTTCATATGGAAAGTTGTCCCCAAGGTTCCGTGCTTTCAATACTATGTTGGATAGTACAAAGATACCGAGAAATATACATGACCCTACCCAAGGGAAAACAGGCAGTAAGATGCAAATGGGTGTTTACAATAAAATTCAAGGCAGATAATAGCATCAACAAATACAAGGCAAGATTGGTTGCAAAGGGTTTCACTCAGACTCATGGGATAGATTATCATGAGACTTTTGCTCCGGTTGCTAAAGTCAATACTATCTGAGTTCTCTTATCTCTTGCTGCCAACCTAGATAGGCCTCTACAACAGTTAAATGTGAAGAATGCATTCCTAAATAGTGACTTACATGAAGAAGTCTGGATGGATCCACCACCTGGTTTAGAAAAAGGAAATGGATCAGTGTGCAAACTAAAAAAAGTCTCTATATGGATTGAAACAGTCTCCCAGAGAATGGTTCGACAAATTCACACAAGCAGTCAAAAGAAGAGGCTTCATTCAAGCACAGATTGATCATACTCTCTTCCACAAACACTCTAAGGATGGTAAAATTGCTATTCTTATTGTATATTTAGATGATATAATTCTTACAGGTGATGATATTGAGGAATTGAACACCTTGAAGAAATATCTAGCAGCTCAATTTGAGCTCAAAGATCTTGGCACTCTCAAATATTTTCTTGGTATGGAAGTTGCTAGGAGAAAAACTGGCATCGCTCTCACACAAAAGAAATATATTCTAGAGCTTTTGTGAGAAACAGGAATGTTAGGATGTAAACCTGCTGAGACACCCGTGGAACCTAATACCAAGTTAGGTATTGAAGATGGGAATTGTTAGTATATGGGTGTCCTAGAGACAATCTTTTGATTAAATAAAGGACACTAGATGTAGAACTTTGTTTGTCGCAAATAAATGAAAGCACTATTTATTCAGTTTCATATTGTGTCTCGATATTATTGTTAATATTATATGAACAAACTGGATAAACCCCTTGGAATAGAACAGGTATCTCTTGAGTATCTGTGATGAGATCACGATCATGAGGATTCAAGGATATTGCATGTCTATTCCTAATTATATGTTCCTAGTCTAGAGACACTGAGTTTGGGGATCAGTGATCTCGGGTAAGACTAGTACGACTTATCTACTTGTATATGGATACAAGGTAAAGACCTCATGAGCTGCAGATATGGAGATATCTTAGCTAAAGTCGTGGGTGGACCTATAAGAGTATAGCTCGCACTGAACAGACCCAAAAAGAGACTCTATGAGGAAATCTCACATATAGTGTCATTAGAGTAATCTATTTATGTTTGGGTATGTCTTTCCTTAGACCAGAAGTTATTACCTAGACTATGTTCTTGAAGGCATATTTTGATTGTATGCCTCGTCTGCCTGAAACATGGAGACTCATAGGTATACTGTTGGGCGTGTCCTTAAAGGGCACAGGGCTAGGGTAATAAGCTGAAGGAATTCGTCAAATCTCTGTGAGAGATTAGGTTATCTGTAAACCGGAGAAATCGGGATGACATTTACAGGGACTCGAGAATCTATGCATAGTAAAAGAGATCATGAGATGATCTGCCTTTAGAGTCAGTAAATTGAAGATTCCCTATTTCGAAAAAAGCTTACCCTAAACCGCAGGGGGTGATACATTTCCTTCCCCTAGGTTAATGGGAAGATGACCGAGACGAAGGGAAATACATACGGTAACCAAATATGTGCAATAGGATAATCAAGTCATTAATCTGACTAGTTCTGGGGCAACAAAGCATTGCTAGTGCTCTGTGTTGTCATTAATTGAGTTGTGGGCTTGTTGGGCCCAAGCCCAGTTATGTTAGAAGCTAAGTTGGACCTAATGGGTCACACACTAACACCTTGTAGTAATGATGGACTAGCTTTAAAGGTATTGAGCCGAATAATGATTGTTAGCTCAAGAAGCTAACAAGCCCACCTAAATGGGTGGATGGTGCATGAAGCTTAGTAATGAACTTGGATAGTCCAAGTCATTACTAATTAATTTGATTAGTTAAATTAATAATCAAATATTTGAATTTCAAATTTTGAATTTGAAATTTGAATTTTGAAATTTGAATTTTGAATTTGAATTTTGAAATTCGAATTTTGAATTTGAAAATGGAAATTTGAAATTTAGAATTTGAATTTTGAAATTCGAATTTTGAATTTGAAATTTTGAATTTTGAATTTTGAATTTGAATGTTTGAACATTTGAATTCAAGTGTTTGAATTCGAATTTGAATTGGCTTTGAAAAGTTGTTTCATAACAAAAGAATAAGATAAGATCTTATTGGAACAAATTCCTCGGATCAAGAAGAATCTTTGAAGCATAATCTTGGGTTGTTTGGGGCGCATACTTATGTGATAAGAATGTCATCTTGTCACTTAAAACAAAGCTCCAATCAGATTTGGTGGTTGAGAGAATCAGTGGGTGAGTTGGTTCAAATTTTGAATGCATCTACGCAATATATTTGGACCCCTTTTTAGGGCTGAATTATGCGCATGAAAAGCATACTATATGATAGTTTATGAATTTAAGTTTGAATTGTTTTGAACTTAGTTTCATGAGGATAAGATTGGAGGTTGTTGGCAAGATTTGTTTTGCAACAACTCCACCTTATCCTCCCCTGATTCATGCGCAACTTTCAAGTTATTTGAAAGGATAGTTTTCATTTTTGAATCATTCTCTCTTCCCTCCAAGGTGTGCGCACAACATAGAGAGTTCCTCTCCTTAGGATTTTGAGAAAACCTAGCCTACACTCCTTCATCTCATGCACCATTCTGTAGGGTAGTTCACTACACCTTTCCAAACAGAATACCTAGCCTCCACCTTCACCACTTTTGCGCATAGCAAGCCTCACTGTGGTGTTCATCTGGTGGCTTTCAAGAAGGATTTCTTGCATCATTGACGAACGGTGGTGTGGATCACCATTAGAGGGTTTGAGCCCTTCAAGCCTGACATCTGATCTCCCTGACTGATCAGGCCAAAACAAGGTAACATCATGCTGTCTTAAAGCATGAACCTACGTGTGCATGTATGTTTCCGCAGTAAAAATTTTGTTTTTACACCTTACATGCATCGGCCTTCAAAGGCCAGTTTACTTTCAAGTGGTATCAGAGCCCGGTTGCTTTACCATCGGTGGGTGATGGTACCTTGTTTGTGAAAAGAGTTTTTCACGGTCAAAATCTTTAAAGGGTTAAAGTTTAAATTCTGCATATGGGTTTTGAATCACAAATCCTTTAAGGTTTTAAAGTTTTTGTTTTTATGAACATGTAAATTTGATTTTGTGTTCATAAAACATTATGTATCATGGTTTAGTTTCTTTTTCTTTATGAAAGTTTTAAAAGGAACACCCTTTTTGAAAGGGTAGATTCGGCCGTGGAGGGTACTAAGAGTACCTTGAATGTTTTCTTATTTTTCTCCATGAATTGTGTCATGTTTATATGCATGAAATTTTGTGACAAAATTTATCATATAGTTATCTATATGGTTCGGCCATAAAGGGGTTTGTGGCTACATGCATGGTTTAATTTTGTTTTCTTTAAGAAAGAATTAACAAAATTTGAATTAAAATTGTTTTTAAATTCGGCCAATTGAGAAATTTAAGAATATGAATCTTGATATTATTTTGATGTTTAAATGTTAAATGTCAAAATATATGTGAAAATATTATGTGATAATATAATGTTTGTGTTTGCAAGTTTTGAACTTTTCAGGTACAAACTGGAAGGGGATGGTCATAGTGCTCGGATTTAAATTTTTGAATTTTAAATTAATGTGTAATCGCGCCTTTTAATTTACAAGTGTATTTGTAATTTAATTTTTGTAATTTTGTCCCTCCAAAGATGTTTTGGAGTTTCTTTAATTATGTGTAATTAGAGAAATAGACTAGTGGCGTATAGACGACAAGCGGCCGTTGCTTAAAGAAGCAAAATGGACAAAAGTGCGAGCACCATGACTATCTCAATATAAACTGTTTATATACATGTATGATTAGAACGTCTAGTATGCATGAATTGGGCAAACCGCGTTTTGTATGGTTATTATGTTTGTCCAATGGCGACCAGTGTAAATCGATAGATGTTTGACATAGGTTATGACTAGCATGATAACTTACAATATGCGTTTGATGAGACCTAATTAACCCTAAAATAAAAGGAACCCTTAAAAAGGAATAAATAATTAAGCGTATGATTACCTCCCACCACTAATGCTACTCAAAACTCTTCTACATAGTGGTGCTCCACAACTCAGTTGGGACCCACTATTTCGTTGAGTTAGAGTAGTGTTTGAAGTGTAAGACACTTAGGGTGCTGGTTTATGCTTAACTAAGACATAAGTTGCAGGCACAGCCGGGCTTATGTGCTTAGGGTAATGGTACTAGGTTGGTTGCATGAGATGCACCACTAAGTGACAAAGAGTTGTCAACCTAATGTTAAGATAGGGTATGAGATATTGCTGATAAAGATCAACTCATTATTTAAATTAATCTTGCGGTCTCAGACGGAGATTAAAATAAATAATCGCACTCTTAATCCCACTAAGGTAAAATCTAAAAGTAGATTAACCCTAAGTCAAAGAGTAAGGGTCATTGACTTAGATAAAATAGTGGGAGGGGCAAATTATTTAAAGTCTTTAATAATTTGATTTTAACTACATAACCGTAAATTAACTGAAATCATATTTACATCTTTTTCAGCTTTTAGTATGACTAATCAACTGTCACTGCATTCAATTCTCGATACGAATGAACTGACCGGTTCAAATTTTATGGACTGGTATCGGAACTTAAGAATTGTTCTTAAGACAAAAAAGATAGTTTATGTCCTTGACACTATTTTGCCTATTGCGCCTAAGGAAGGGGAAGATGGGTTCACGGAATTTGATTTCAAGACCCACAAGCAACACATGGATGATAATGTGTTGGCTTGTTGCATCATGCTGGCATCCATGTCGCCTGAACTGCATAAACAGCACGAGCATATGGATGCCCCCTCTATTATCCTGCATCTCAGGGAGTTGCTTGATATTAAAGGAAGACATGAGAGGTATGAGACCTTCAGGGAATTGTTCCTGTGCAAGATGACTGAAGGCATGTGTTTTAACCGCCATGTACTGAAGATGATGGCACTCATTGAGAAGCTAGAGGGTCTAGGGTTCACAATGGATGCTGAATTAATTAATGACTTAGTTCTATCATCACTTCCTCCTTCTTTCAGTGAATTCATAATGGATTACAACATGCATGGGATGCTTGTGAGCTTGCCATAGTTGTTAAGGATGTTAACGACTGCTGAAATGTCTATCAAGAAGGATGAGACACAAGCTCTTATGGTTGGTGGGCCTGAAAGGGCCATGGGTAAGGGCAAGGAGCCTGCAAAAGGTGACTCCCTTAAGCCCAAAGGAAAGCCCAATAAGAAAAAGGGCAAAGAGAAAGGTAAGGGAGCACCCAAGGACAAAAGCGATGCCGTGTGCTTCCATTGTGGCAAATATGGCCATTGGAAAAGGAATTTTCCTAACTACCTGAAGAGTGTGAAGGAGCATGGTGATGCTTCAACCTCAGGTATTCACATGATTGAGATAAATTGTTCTTATGCTAATCCGACTTCATAAGGTATTGGATACCGGTTATGGTTCTTATAATCTGCAATGTGTTGCAGGTGCTTAGAAGCCTAGAAGATTGGAGAAGAACGAGGTGGACCCCGCGCAGGTGATAAAGCAAGAGTTGTTGCTCATGCTGGTGGAGATACCGACCTCAATAGCCTACGGGCACCTTATTGCATTTGAATAATTGTCTTTATGTTCCTGACATTTCTAGAAATATTATTTCTTGTTTGGAACAAGATGGTTTTGCTTTAACTATTAAGGATGGTACGTTTTCTATCATTTTGAATGATATTGTTTTGGTACGCTTCTTTAATTAATGGCTTGTATGTTTTGGAAATGGGAACTAAAGTGCTCAATGTAGATGTGAAATGACCTAGGATAGATAATCAATCCTATCTTTGGAACTATAGACTAGGGCACATAAATGAAATAAGATTGTCTAGGATGCATAGAGATGGATACCTGGACTCCAAGGATTCGGAATCCTGTGGACAGTATGAGTCTTGTCTAGCTGGGAAAATGATTCGTCAAAAGCCCAAAGGTTTGAGATTCATAGGGCTAGTGAGTTATTAGAACTCATTCACTGTGATTTATGTGGCCCAATGTATATTGAGGCTAGAGGAGGAAACTCCTATTTCATTTACTGATGAAGTAGAGAAACAGCGTGGCAATATGGTTAAGTCATTGCGATCAGATCGTGATGGTGAAAATCTGAGCCATGAGTTTCAGGATTATCAGAGAGAAAATGGAATTCTCTCGCAGTTTACTACACTTAACACACCACACCAAAACGGTGTCAGGAGAAACAGGACTGTGTTAGACATGGTTAGGTCTATGATGAGTGAGAATCAACTTTCAAAATCGTTTTGGGGATATGCCTTAGACACAGTGGCAAACTTTCTAAATAGGGTACCGTCTAAATCTGTTCAGACAACACCATATAAGATATGGAATGGTAAGAGAGCCAACCTGAGTTACCTCAGGGTATGGGGAACGCCGGCTTATGTCAAAGCGTTGGCATCAGACAAGCTTAGTGCTGAGAGTACTAAATGTCTATTTGTGAGGTATCCCAAGGTTCTAAGGGATATTAGTTTTACTCCAGGAATGCTGAGTTCCTTGAGAAGGATTGGATCTCTCAAAGAGGCACTGGGAGTAAGATTGATCTTGAAGAAATGCAAGATCCACAAGAACAGATTGAGGAACCCGAGTCTGCTCTGCAAGCTACGTTCTCCAATGGAGAAGTAAACACACAACTCCGTAGATCTACAAGGGTCATCCATCCACTTGAGAGGTACGGGTTTGTGATTGAGAATCAGCAAATTGTTGAGGATGATGAACCAAGTAACTACGAGGAGGCGGTCAAAGATGTTGACTCCTCTAGATGGCTTGAAGCCATGGAATCTGAAATGGATTTGATGTATCAGAACAAGGTATGGACCTTGGTTCCTAAACCGCAAGGAATAGTTCCTATCGGTAATAAATGGGTCTTTAAAAGAAAGACTGATGCAGATGGCAACGTTCAGACCTACAAAGCTAGGTTGGTGGCGAAAGGGTATCGTCAAAGACAAGGAGTTGACTATGATGAAACTTTCTCACCAGTTGCCATGATCAAATCTATTAGGATCATGCTTGCAATAGCAGCATATCACGACTATGAAATTTGGCAAATGGATGTCAAGACCGCCTTCTTGAATGGGTTCTTGAAGGAGGAAGTGTACATGACACAACCTGAATGCTTTGAAATCAAAGATCAGGAGCATATGGTATGCAAACTACAAAGGTCAATATATGGGCTAAAGCAAGCATCAAGGAGTTGGAATATACGTTTTGATGAAGTCGTTAAGAGTAACGGTTTTATCAAGAACGAGGATGAACCTTGTGTTTATAGGAAGGTTAGTGGGAGTAATGTCGTCTTCCTAGTACTTTATGTAGATGACATATTACTAATAGGAAATGACATCCCCACATTAAAAATAACGAAAGAGTGGCTTTCAGAAAACTTCACCATGAAGGATTTGGGAGAGGCAGCCTTTATACTTGGTATAAAGATCTATAGAGATAGATCCAAGAGGCTGCTGGGTTTATCTCAATCCACGTATGTTGACAAGATGCTAAAGAGGTTTAGCATGGAAGGGTCGAAAAAGGGGTTTTCTTCCTGTCAGTCATGGGGTACACCCATCAAGGGCTATGTGTCCTAAGTCATAGCCTGAGAAGGATCGCATGAGTGGAATTCCATACGCTTCGGCTATTGGATCCATCATGTATGCCATGATATGTACGAGACCAGATGTCTCATATGCTTTAAGCATTACGAGCAGATACCAGTCAGACCCTGGAGAAGGTCACTGGACGGCAGTCAAAACCATCCTTAAATACTTAAGAAGAACTAAGGATGTGTTTCTGGTCTATGGTGGGGTTAATGAGCTAACAGTGAAAGGGTTCACTTAAGCCAGCTTTCAAAGTGACAAAAATGACTGTAAGTCACAATCAGTGTTCGTATTCACCTTAAATGGTGGGGTAGTATATTGGAAGAGTTCCAAGCAGGATACTAAAGCAGATTTAATGACAGAAGCTGAATACATAGCTGCTTCAGAAGCGGCTTAGGAGGCCGTGTGGATCAAAGAACTTCATTTCTGAACTAATGGAGGTTCCAAGCGTGGATGTGCCCATACAGTTGCTTTGCGACAACACTGGAGCCATTACGCAGTCAATGGAACCTAGGTCTCATCAAAGATCTAAACACGTGCTCCGCGGATATCACTTGATTAGAGTAATCAATGATAGGATGGATGTAAAAATGGATTATATTCCCACAGTTAAAAACCTGGCCGATTCTCTGACAAAGGCTGTTTCTCAAAGAAAACATGATAAGTGATTATGTGGCTTTAAGGTATACGACTTAGGTCTGATTGGCTCTAGGCCAAGTGGGAGCTTGTTAGTATATGGGTGTCCTAGAGACAATCTTTTGATTAAATAAAGGACACTAGATGTAGAACCTTGTTTTTCGCAAATAAATGAAAGCACTATTTATTTAGTTTCATATTGTGTCTCGATATTATTGTTAATATTATATGAACCAACTGGATAAACCCCTTGGAATAGAACAGGTATCTCTTGAGTATCTGTGATGAGATCACGATCATGAGGATTCAAGGATATCGCATGTCTATTCCTAATTATATGTTCCTAGTCTAGAGACACTGAGTTTGGGGATCAGTGATCTTGGGTAAGACTAGTACGACTTATCTACGTATATATGGATACAAGGTAAAGACCTTATGAGCTGCAGATATGAAGATATCTTAGCTAAAGTCGTGGGTGGACCTATAAGAGTATAGCTCGCACTGAATAGACCCAAAAAGAGACTCTATGAGGAAATCTCACAGATAGTGTCATTAGAGTAATCTCTTATGTTTGGATATGTCTTTCCTTAGACCAGAAGTTATTACCTAGACTGTGTTCTTGAAGGCATGTTTTGATTGTATGCCTCGTCTGCCTGAAACATTGAGACTCATAGGTATACTGTTGGGCGTGTCCTTAAAGGGCACAGGGCTAGGGTAATAAGCTGAAGGAATTCGTCAAATCTCTGTGAGAGATTAGGTTATCTGTAAAACGGAGAAATCGGGATGACATTTACAGGGACTCGGGAATCTATGCATAGTAAAAGAGATCATGAGATGATCTGCCTTTAGAGTCAGTAAATTGAAGATTCCCTATTTCGAATAAAGCTTACCCTAAACCGCAGGGGTTGATACATTTCCTTACCCTAGGTTAATGGGAAGATAACCGAGATGCAGGAAAATACATACGGTAACCAAATATGTGCAATAGGATGATCAAGTCATTAATCTGACTAGTTCTGGGGCAACAAAGCATTGCTAGTGCTCTGTGTTGTCATTAATTGGGTTGTGGGCTTGTTGGGCCCAAGCCCAGTTATGTCAGAAGCTAAGTTGGACCTAATGGGTCACACACTAACACCTTGCAGTCATGATGGATTAGCTTTAAAAGTATTGGGCCTAATAATGGTTGTTAGCCCAAGAAGCTATTTGGAAGCCCACCTAAATGGGTGGATGGTGCATGGAGCTTAGTAATGGGCTTGGATAGTCCAAGCCATTACTAGTTAATTTAATTAGTTAAATTAATAATCAAATATTTGAATTTCGAATTTTGAATTTGAAATTTGAATTTCGAAATTTGAATTTTGAATTTTGAATTTGAAATTTGAATTTTGAAATTTGAATTTGGAATTGGAATTTTGAAATTCGAATTTCGAATTTGTAATTTGAAATTTTGAATTTTGAATTTTGAATTTTGAATTTGAATGTTTGAACATTGGAATTCAAGTGTTTGAATTCGAATTTGAATTGGCTTTGAAAAGTTGTTTAATAACAAAATGATAAGATAAGATCTTTATAACATCTCGTAAATTCAAATGTGAATTTATTTGATAAAATGTGGGTTAAAAGGGAAGGATTAGTGAAAATCCTGAAATTGGGGTCAGAATGTGTACCAGGGGCAAAATGGTAATTTGCCAAAAACGCAAACCGAGGCATGAAAAATGGAGTTAGGGATCTCAAATGATAAAAATAATGTCGGATATGGACTCAGGGCGAAAAATTGAGTGAATAGGCAAGTTTGTGAAAAATTGATGAATAGTGATTTTCTGGTGTATAATACTGCGGTATGAGTGTACCGATAAGTGTGAAATTTTTATCAATATTTTTAGGAAAGAAAAATATGTAGATTAAGAATTTATGATCAGAAATTTTATCGGGATTAAAGTTAAAACGCGTGTGGGACCCGCGGGTGTTTTAAGTGACTTGAAAGTCACAATTGCATAGCATTTCTCTCTCCATTCTCTCCTCCCTTCCCGTGAAGCCCTCCCCCCATGGCCAAAGAGCTCAAAAGCTCCCATTTCTTGTAACTTCACCAAATCTTGACCGAATCAAGTGAAATTGGTCATGAAATCGATTGGAAATCACCTTCTAAACTCATTGGTAGTGTTCTTAAACCTTGAATCCCTCTTGATTTTGAGAAAAACCCTTCCCTATGCCGCGGCCCATTTCTTTAGATTTGTGTTCTTGGTGGTGATTGATGCTCCAATGGTTGGATATGATGTGGAGGAGCCTTATACCCACATTTTGAGTAAGTTTCCTTACATTTCCATGATGGATTCATGAGATCTATGTTTTGTGCCCTAGACTTTGTTGGTATGATTTGTGTAGCTAGAGAGCTCAAATGGAAAATGTGCATTAGATGATAATGTCTTAGAATGATGTGTTAGGGCTAGAAATGCAATAAAAATTATTGAGGAAAAATGTGGATTTTTAACTTAGAGAAATTTTGGGAGTCATGACTTTGGATTTTTAAAATGTGAAAGGATGGTGTGTGAGTGGTTGCATGATGTGTTAATATGATTATATGAGGAATGAGAGTGTTAAATTGAATTGAAAAAGCCTTGGGGCATACTTTTGAAGAATCCAAATTATGAAGAAAAGTGAGGAAAATGATGCAAAAATGATGTGGTTGAGGTTGAATGATTGAAAATGATGTTGAAATTGATGATGGTATAGTGTGATATGGTGTAATGAGAAGAAGGAATGTGTGATGCATGATGTATTTGGTAAATTGATCTATAAAATAGATTGAAGTAAAATGGTATGGAAAAATAGCCTTAGGCTTAAGTGGTTATGTTGGTTAGCATTATTGTGAAGGTAATTGACTATGTGTGATTGATGATGATCATGTTGTTGATCATATAGGTTGCCTCTCTTGGACGCTATGGTGGCGGATTAAGCTTGGAGCTTACGTATGGAGCATTGGCTCGGTGTTGAGGTAACCTTTGGAACTGGGGTTTAGTCCCTTGTGTGCTCCACCACACCTAGTGGAAGGTTGTGGTTGGATTTTGTGTCATTGGACATTGTGTGATTATGTGTTTCATGCTTTATTGCATGTTATGTGTGAAATTGTTTGGTCACTGGCCAGTTGACGTGTGATGGTTTGGACATCCGCTGGATAATTCCGTGTGGGAATGCCAGTTGGGTTTTGCCGTGGGGTCGAGTCTGGGAGCGACACCAGGATGATCCAAATGTGGGACTTCCGCTGGATAGGGCTCATGAGGAGTTCCAGTTGGGTTTTTCCATGGAGTCTTCTCAACCATGGGAGAGGCGCCAGGAATGTCTCGGGAGTTATAAGATGGAGTCCTTGAACGTAATCCAATTGTGGATGTTCTCGGTTTGTCTCCAGTTGTTTGTGATATTGTATGTCATGCATTTTACATAAATGTCATTGTTGCACATTGAGTGAGCCATGGGGTGGAGAAGCCTCCAGGGCCTTTGGTTTACTGAGATATATTTGTATATCTCACCCCGTGTTTGGGGGCATCATTTCAGGTTAGGTTGAGCCTGGAGGAGTAGAGCATGAGGTGCATATTGGAGGCACAGTGTGTTGAGGATTTGATTGGGACACACCTTGCATATGTTTAAGGCTTTGGATTTAGATCATGAACTTGTGCATGTTGAAAATGCCATGCCTTTGTATGTTCATGACTACATGTTAAGCCCTTTAAATTTGATGTATATGTATGCCTTTAGTATCTGTTGTATATTTTGAGTGAGCATGAGACTTGTCCATTGCCACATTTCTTGCATTTGAAGCCTTGGTATTCATGTTGTAAAATGGTCCATATTTGTTGTAAAATGGCCATGATCTTAAAGACTTTGTAAATGATGTATGATTGAATGAAAATGCATGATGGAAGGGCCTAGAGCCTACATTAGGGTATGTGTAAGTGTTGTGTGGAGTACTAAGGGGTTAGGGATGGATTACACAACTCTTTGTGGACTGAAAATGTTGTAATCTGTCATTTTTACTGCATAGTAATCGATTACCCAAGCATGGTAATCGATTACCATGCAACAGGGGACGAAATAAATGCTACTGTCTGCCTGGTAATCGATTACCAGAGGCTTGGTAATCGATTACCAAGTGAGGTAATCGATTACCCAACCTTGGTAATCGATTACCAGAGAACAGAGGATGAAAAATTGGCTACTGCCTCATTTTTGACAGGTGGTAATCGATTACCACCCACTGGTAATCGATTACCACAGTGTAAATTTCGAAAATTCAGTTTTTTCTAGACTAAAAGAAAGGGGCTTAACTTGGTGTGTAGAACTCCAAATGGTGCGCGGTTTGAAACCATGCGTAGCTAATGTAAAAGACTATAACATGGTAAGAAGTGAGAGTAACATGATAAGTTTAAATGAATTGAGTGAAAAGAAAGATTAGTGATGTTAGTAAACTGAATGATTCCGCGAATTGCAATTACAATTATGGTGTGGTTTTAATTGATTACGGAAAAGGTTATTGTTATGAAAAGGAATATGATAAAAGAAAAAAAGTTGCCCGTAATTTAATTAACTCAATATCTATAATTGTAACTGCGCTTAATATCATAATTGTTGTTAACACACCGGTCCGGTAACGGGGTGTTACAATCTTATTGGAACAAATTCCTTGGATCAAGAAGAATCTTTGAAGCATAATCTTGGGCTGTTTGGGGCGCATACTTATGTGATAAGAATGTCATCTTGTCACTTAAAACAAAGCTCCAATCAGATTTGGTGGTTGAGAGAATCAGTGGGTGAGTTGGTTCAAATTTTGAATGCAACTACTCAATATATTTGGACCCCTTTTTAGGGCTGAATTACGCGCATGAAAAACATACTATATGATAGTTTATGAATTTAAGTTTGAATTGTTTTGAACTTAGTTTCATGAGGATAAGATTGGAGGTTGTTGGCAAGATTTGTTTTGCAACAACTCCACCTTATCCTCCCCTGATTCACGCGCAACTCTCAAGTTATTTGAAATGATAGTTTTCATTTTTGAATCATTCTCTCTTCCCTCCAAGGTGTGCGCACAACATAATGAGTTCCTCTCCTTAGGGTTTTGAGAAAACCTAGCCTACAATCCTTCATCTCATGCACCATTCTGTAGGGTAGTTCACTACACCTTTCCAAACAGAATACCTAGCCTCCACCTTCACCACTTTTGTGCATAGCAAGCCTCACTGTGGTGTTCATCTGGTGGCTTTCAAGAAGGAGTTCTTGCATCATTGACGAACGGTGGTGTGGATCACCATTAGAGGATTTGAACCCTTCAAGCCTGACATCTGATCTCCCTGACTGATCAGGCCAAAACAAGGTAACATCAAGCTGTCTTAAAGCATGATCCTATGTGTGCATGTATGTTTCCGCAGTAAAAGTTTTGTTTTTACACCTTACATGCATCGGCCTTCAAAGGCCAGTTTACTTTCAGGAATGAGGTGGATAAAGAGCAATATCAGCGATTGGTTGGTAAACTAATTTATTTATCTCATACGC
The DNA here is from genome assembly GCA_032173675.1 of Gastrolobium villosum. Taxonomy (NCBI): domain Eukaryota; kingdom Viridiplantae; phylum Streptophyta; class Magnoliopsida; order Fabales; family Fabaceae; genus Gastrolobium; species Gastrolobium villosum. The sequence goes on from JAVKPL010009574.1 coordinate 24,454, forward strand.
GTCCTGACATTGCCTTTGCGGTGAGTATGATTAGTCAATTCATGCACTCACCCAAGGAAAAGCATCTTAGTGCAGTCTATAGGGTGCTTCGATACCTCAAGAACACTCCAGGAAGAGGATTATTCTTTAAAAAGGGGTATAAAAGGACGATTGAAATCTACACTGATGCAGATTGGGCAGGTTCAGCAGTAGACAGGAGATCTACCTCAGGCTATTGCACCTATGTATGGGAAAATTTTGTTACTTGGAGAAGCAAAAAGCAAACAGTGGTTGCAAGAAGTAGTGCTGAAGCAGAATTTCGAGCTTTAGCTCATGGAGTTTGTGAAGGAATCTGGTTGAGAAGACTTCTTCAAGAGTTGAAGATTTCATATTCCCTACCAATAAAACTATATTGTGATAACAAGGCAGCTGTTAGCATTGCTCAAGGTCCTGTGCATCATGATCGAAAAAAGCATGTGGAAGTTGATCGTCACTTAATCAAAGAAGAATTAGATGATTGAAGTGTGCGTATGATGTATGTTCCAACCAAAGAGCAAACTACAGATATCCATACCAAGGGCCTACACCGTCCAGCATTCGAAGACTTGATTGGCAAGTTGGGAATGATCAACATTTCTCCCAACTGAGGGGAGTGTAGAAAATCAGAATTCAAATTCAATTATTTTTCCACTTTTTATTTCCTATTAATTAGGATTGATTATAATTAATTAGAATATGTTATTTTATTAATTAGAAATAATTATGATTAGGTTTGGTGAGTCATAGCTGAGTCATGCTTAGTTACTTTTCCCTTGTATAAATACTCCTCATTCCTCATGTAAATGATTCAATATCAATATACAGAAACCTTTTCTATACTTTCTTTACCTTTCCAGCCCCAATTTCTTCCCCAGCAATTATTGGAGGAAGCTGTATTTAAGCTCATTGCATTACAGTAGGCAAGTTTGACAAAGGATTGACCTGGCTTCCAATTTTTCCAAGCAATTCTGCCTTTTCCTGCTACTTCCTCAGGGTGCGGTATTGCAAGATTTTTATTCACCACATTCTGATCAAGATGGTTTAGCAAGTACTGCAAATTCCAGCCCTCCCCATCTAGGAATACTCTATGTTTTATCTTGTATTCAATAACTTCAGTTGAAGGAATAGTATGTGCAAGAGAGAGGAGGTTAGGGCCATTGCCAACCCAATTGTCCTTCCAAAAATCAATCTTCCTTCCATTACCAATCTGCCAAAATGTGTTGCTCAACATATTTGGCCAGACCTTACAAAGTCTTTTCCACAGATGAGAATCATATGATTTACACACTACCTCCTTCAAAAAGTCCATTTTCCTTCCATATTTCGCAATTAGCACCTGCCCCCAGAGATGAGATGGAAATTGCGTAATATTCCAAGCACACTTTTGAAGGAAAGCTTCATTCTGCTTTCTTAGGTTGATGATTCCTAAGTCACCCTGATCTTTTGGTAGTTTGAGTTGTCCCCATCCAATAGCATGATTCTTTCTTTAAGTATCAGAGTCTCCCCAGATGAATTTCCTTTGAGTCTTTTCGATCTCTTCACAAACACCTATAGGTAGTAGACTATTTTGCATATGGAACATGGGAATAGCTGATATGACTGATTTAGCCAATGTAACTCTCCCTGCCATAGAAAGGCACTGCTTTTTCCAGCCTTGAAGCCTAGAGTTGACTCTGTCCATAATTTCCCTATAGTGAGATTTATTAGCTCTTCTATGCTTCATTTTGTAACCCATATATCTGCCCAAATTCCTAGTATGGGAAAAGCCACTGATTTCCACAATAGAATTAGCAACATCTGCAGTAACATTTTTGGAGAAAAAGATACTAGATTTGAGATAGCTCACCTTCTGACCCGACATATCACCAAATGTATCAAGACAGCCCATGATTATCTTAATTTGCTCAGCACCGGCTTCTCCAAATAGCAACAGATCGTCAGCAAAAAGTAGATGAGAGATGGTTGGACCACCTTTACCAGCTGTCATTGGCTTCCAGTCTTTTTTCTCAATGGAGTCAGTAATTAAGTGGGTGAGCTTCTCCATGCAAAGGACGCAAATGTAGGGAGATATAGGGTCATCTTGTCTCAGGCCTCTGCTCGGGGAGATACTACCGACTTTAGAGCCATTCCAAAGAATTTCCAAAGCTGTTGAGGAAATACATTGCATGATCAGGTTCATCAAGGACTCCGGGATATTAATCTCAGACATAACTTTATGAATAAACTGCCAAGACATTCGATCATAGGATTTTTCTAAGTCTATCTTGATGGTGAGAAATCCCCTCTTGCCTTTCATCCTACTCATTGAGTGGACCATTTCCTGGGCAATAACAATTTTATCTTGGATCTGTCTGTTAGGGACAAAGCTAAATTGTTGAGGAGAGATGAGTTTATTCAGTAGAGGCTTCAACTTCCCCACTATAATCTTACTAATTCCTTTGTATAACACTGAACATAGAGCAATTGGTCGGAACTGAGATATTTTCTCAGGTCTCGCCAACATAGGAATAAGAACTAATAGTGTTTTGTTTAGTTCTCTAACTTCAGCAGGCTTGCTCCAAATCTGTTTCACACAGTTAGTAACTTTGTTCTTCATAATTTCCCAGTTTTTTTTGGAAGAAAAAGGCTGGGAATCCATCCGGACCAGGGGCTTTCAGGGCATTCATAGAGAAAAAAGCCTCTTTAATTGTAGAATCGGAGATGGGCTTCTGCATGGCAGCAATCTCAGCTTCATCAAGAGCAAGCCAGTTGGTAGTGGTTACTTTCCAAGGTCTACAATTATCTTCTTCTATAAACAACTTGTTAAAAAACGAGTGAATGAGCATAATAAGGTTTTCTTCATCTCTCACAATCTGCCCCTCCTCATTCTCCAGTTCAAGAATCTTATTTCTGTTTCTTCTGATGATAGTGGTAGTGTGATAGTATCTAGTGTTTCTGTCACCATCTTCTATCCATTTATATCTTGCCTTTTGAAACCATAAATATTCTTCCTGATCCAGCACCCTATTATGCTCATCCTGAAGGGTTTTATCTAATTTAGCTTGAATATAATCCAGTTGGATGGCATTGTTGTCTTGATTTTCCTGAATTTTCTTAAGCAGGTACTCTTTTCTCACATGGATACAACCAAAGACCCTTTTATTCCAGGATTTAAGAGGACTGACCAGGTTATTCAGGCTTTGGGCGATCTTTAAGTGAGGGTCCCAGATAAAATTTAAGAAGTGGGGAAAAATACTATGCTCCTGCCAAGCCACCAAAAACTTGAATGGTCTTTCTTTCCAATTTTTCTCTTTAGGGAAGAGTGATAAGAGAAGGGGGTTATGATCAGAATTAAGACGAGGTAGTGATTGAACATGAGCTTCCCCAAATGTTTTTCTCCAAACTGCATTGGCACATATTCGGTCCAACCTCTTGAAAACTCTATCCAGGTGAAGCCACTTAGGTCCCCTCCAGGTAAAGGTTGAACCTCTACAACCAAGGTCCAGCATATTACATTCATTTAGGACAGAGGCAAATTTCTGACATCTTGCAAGATTAACAGGAACTCCCCCTTTTTTCTCTTTTGTTGAAGCTATCTCATTGAAATCTCCTATCATGACCCAAGGCCCCATCATACTACCACTGATTCTCTTTAAATCAAGCCACAGTTCCTCCTGATTCTCCTCTCTAGGATTGGCATAAACCACTGTGAGGAAAAAAGAGTTCCCCTGGTCAATACAACAAGAAACATGAATATATTGATTAGACTTCTCTATAATGGAAACTTTAAAAAAGTCTTCCTTAAATAATAGCCAGATGCCACCAGAAAAGCCAACTGCATCTACCATCACAAATTGATTGAAGCCTAGTTGCTTTATTTTTTTCTTAGCAATAGCTGCACTGATCCTAGGTTCCAAAATGGCTACCATTCCAACCTTATGCTTTCTGGAATTTATTTGATTTTTTGCTACTGTAGTGTTTATATAATGTTGTGGCTTAAGCATGTAATGCATTCCATTTTTGTTATTTGTTGTGGATAGAGAAGAAATGCCAATTAATGAAAATGATATTCGGATTAGTGGTTAAGGGCAGGTACAGAATTACATTATTTGCTCCATGAGCTTGCTTCAAGCTCTGAATCACGGACACGACATTTGTGGGAAAAAAATGCGTGTCGGACATTGACACGCATCCGACACGGGCAAAAAAATTAATTTATTGCTTTTTAATAAAAAATTACGAATAAGTAGTCGTTTTACAAAATATTACAAATCTATAGCACTCAAACACGCCCAAAATGGGGCGTGTTCGCATGGAGAGAGACACGCCCAGTACAAGGCGTGACCAGCTGGAGGAACACGCCCAAAACAGGGCGTGACATGCAGGAGAGAGACACGCCCATCAGAGGGCGTGACCCACCAGAGGTGACACGCCCCAAGGAGGGCGTGACCCACTTGCCCTATATATTCCCATTTTCACCTTTTTACCTCATTTCCACCCTCTCATCCTCTCTCTAAACCTCTTCCTCCTCCTTCTCTCTAAATTTCTTTTGGAAGGTTTTGCGCAGTGAAGCTCTGTCTCTCTCTCATGTAAGTCCCTATTTATTGTTTATTTTTTTTATTAACAACAATTAATATATGATAGTTATTAGTGACTTATATAATTGTTAGGGTGTTAGAAAAAAATATTAGTGAGTTTATTTAATTGTTAGGATGTTAAAAAAAAATATTAGTGACTTTATTTAAATGTTAGGGGGTTAGAAAAATATTAGTGACTTTATTTAACTGTTAGGGGGTTAGAAAAATATTAGTGACTTTATTTAACTATTAGGGGGTTAGAAAAATATTAGTTACTTTATTTAATTGTTAGGGGGTTAGAAAAATATTAGTGACTTGCAAACGTATTGACCTTTCAATTAACCACATTATAATTAGGGTTTGTAAAAAAAGAATACCGTATGCAATATTAATTTAAATTGAATTTGAATTATTTAATGTATTGACTCAATATATTTTTAGAATAATGTAATGTTAAATGAATTAATTGTCAATGATATTAATTTAATTGAAATTAATATAACATTTGAAGTTAGTTAAATGCTATGTAATTAAGCGAAATTAAATTTTATTTAGTGTAAATTAATATAATATCAATAGTAATTTGGGTAAAAAAAATTTCATTTGTAGTAGTATTCTATTATGGCTCATTCGTCTTCATCAGAGTCCTCATGCTCTGGATCCGATGGTGATCTTGAGCCATCTGATCCTTGTACGCATGTACTTCCTGGCCCATATAGATGGGAGGTACTACGTAAGAGGACACGGCGCTCTCACGTTTCACAACTTGTGTGGAACGAGGATAAGGTCAGGGCGTTAAAGACAAGGCGAGGTAAACTTCAGGGGGGACCCCATCACGATGATATACCAGACGTTGTCGCTAACTATTTGACACAGGCTGGGTTCATACACGTGGCATGTATGAGTCATATTCAGGTATGTAATTTTTAAAATTACTTAATTAAATTATCGTATGTGGACTTTGTATAATTGTTGTTTTTCCTTCAGATCGATACCCCCATGATCTCTGCTTTGGTTGAGCGGTGGAGACCGGAGACACATACGTTTCACATGACCCAGGGAGAGATGGCCATTACATTACAGGACGTGGCTGGTATACTTGGTTTGCCTACTGACGGGCAAGCAGTTACCGGAGCTACAACATTGAATTGGATTGCTATGTGTCAGCAGGTTTTTGGGACTGCCCCTGTTGCAGGCACAGACATTCACGGAGGCGATCTACGTATTTCTTACTTAGACAGGATATATGCTGATTGGTTTCCAGTAGCACACAATCCTGAGGAGGTGAGGCGTTACACTAAGGCACACATTTTGCGGCTATTAGGCTCATGGTTAGTGTGTGACAGATCAGGTGGGAGTAAAATTGCTTGTCGTTACGTTCCACTGCTAGCAGGGGACTTTATGGACATTGGCGGATACAGTTGGGGGTCTGCGGTGGTTGTCACGTATTACTGCATATATGGGCTTGGATTAGATTTCCCCCCCCCCCCAATTTCACCACCCATCCCGCAGCCTACCCACTCATTTTGGTCACAGGTATATTTTATTAACTCATATTGACTGATTTATTACATGTTCATTTTCCGTATGAGTATGATAATTTGTTACTTATTCTATGACAGGTTTAATTCCCTACCTCCCTTTAAGCCACATGAGCAGTCTTGGTATCGGGCAAACCTTGACACGTTTTATAGAGACGAGGTTTGTGCTAACTATTTAGTAATGGTTTTTAATTAATTTACATGTTATAGTTGGGGGTAATTGTGTACCTGTTACTAATTTTTTTATATGTAGGTTGTGTGGCAGCCATATGGAGAGTACCTGACAGCATTGTTTGTATCTGATCATGAGCGGTACTTATGGTTGGCCATTACTCCTATCATTTGCTTCCACACAGTTGAGTATGCTCAACCGGATAGATGTCTGCGACAATTTGGTTTAGATCAGCCCATACCACGGAGACCAAGAAAGCTTAAGGGTGTTCATGATCTAACTCTGCGAGGGAAGAAGGATGATAATTGGGAGCGTAAGATGAGGGCCTTCATACATCGATGGACGATCAGAGATACGTCCATACGTGTTCCCCCTGTACGAGTAAACAAGTGCAAACTATCAGAGAGTTTAAGCATAACAATGAGAGAGTTGTGAAGAGTGTATAGGGAGTGGATGTTTAAATAGAGTGCAGTTTAGTCGCTCACGCCCAGGATTGGGCATGACCTTCCAGTGGGTCACGCCCTCTGTTGGGCGTGTTACCCCTGTGGGTCACGCCCCCCCATGGGCGTGTCTCTCTCCTGCTTGGTCACGCCCTGTTTTGGGCGTGTTACCCTGGCTGGTCACGCCCTCTGGAGGGCGTGTCTCTCTCCTACTGGTCACACCCTCTTTTGGGCGTGTTTGACTGCTATAGTTTTATAATATTTTATAAAATGACTACTTTTTCGTAATTTTTTATTAAAAAAGCAATAAATTAATTTTTTTGCCCAAAAACAAATACCCCATGGGGTTTGGCGAAACAAGCAACGGATAAAACCGAGGACCAAAAGCTTACCTGTCACAAACTAAGTCCTCTAATAATAACACGGTATCCGAGAGGTCACCAAAGCGATATCCAACTATATCACAATCTATTTTAACAAGTTACATCTCATCAATAAATATATACAAACACATAATGTCTAAAGGGAATCTATTTCTTTTTTGTTTCTTACGTTTAAGGCTTCTTTCAAAGCCACAAGTGTGGGATACTTAAATTATGACTTAATCCAAATTTTACCAATGTCCACACTGACCTCCTTAAGGTTAAAAATCATTAATAAGGATTCACGAGTCCTTTTATTGAAGAACAATTCAAAGGATTGGGTTCTATTGCTCGATTTGGCATTAAACTACCTTTACCATTTTTAAAACCAGTGTTGCATCTCTTTACCAGAGACTCTAAGATTTTACTATGTTAAACTAGACTTCACGGGCTTTCCAACGACATATTTTATGTCCAAATCGGAGTTGTATGACTCCGGTTATGATTTTCGTAAAGTTCATTGAATTTCTAGCAATAGGGTCGCAACTTCAAACATTATTCAGATACTTTGTGGTATTCGAATACTTTAGTGGAAGTATTAAGATACTTTCTGAAAGCGTGAAGTATTCGAATTCTTATCGAGGAGTATTCGAATACTTTTGGCAGATTGAGCTTAAAATCACTTAAAACAAGTTGGAAAGTCTTAAACACTATGTAGAACCTTAATGGAACTTTGGGCTATGAATATTAATTATATTTCTGGTATGAATAGACCGTGACACTGTTGTTTGGTGACCCGGGGTTTTTAGCTTGAGATTGCTAGCTTGACTGGTAAGCTTCGTGTCCTCGGTTTTGCCCATTGTTGGTTCCACCATACCTCATGGAGGGATGGTTATATGCATTATGTTTTTTCTGAAAATATGTGATGAATATTGATATGTTATTGAGCTGATTTTGAGTGCAACTGCCATATGATATGTATGTGGTGTTCCACCTAGACGGTAATCCCTGAGTATGTGAGGACATACAAGATGGTAACTCGTGGGTGAGGTACAAGCAAGGAGCCTAGTACTGTAGGTTGTAGACGTATATAATCCCTACCTTTTATTTTCTGGACAGTAGGATGCTTACACACATGACATGGATATATGTTGCATTGCACAAATTATGAAATTATATTGCTATTGTCTTTTGAAACTTATATTGCACATATAAGTGAGCTTGGGGTGGAGAGATCTTTGAGGACCCCTTGCTTTAATGAGATTTTTTTAGAGATCTTACCCCGTGTGTGTAAGAACCTACACCGTTAATTAAGGAAATTAATTAATTAAATGTGAGAATTAGGAAATAATTCCATAATTGACCCTAATAATTATTATGAGGCTTTAATAATTATAGTAAGTAAGTAATAATGCTGAAAGTCGCTTTTCGGACGAAAAATGCATATACCGATTTTGTTACCCGGTATAAATGCGTACCGGTGAAGTATCCCAGAAAATTATAATAAGTGCATGAATATTCCTAGAATAATATATAGAACATGTAAAACAAGTTTCAAGTTAAAATAATGAGAACTGGTGCCAGAACTGATACTGGCTATGGAAAAGCGCGTACCAGAAAGGTGCTCCGAAAAATAAAATAAAAATATGATAAATCTTAGAAAAATGAGTAGGTTAAAAATCCTAAGTTTGGGATTAAAATGCTAAGCATAGCAATTAATGATAATACTGTGTGTTTAATTCTTAAGTGGCTATATATACATCTCTTGGCACTAAACCCTAGGCCATAATACTCCTCCTACGTGAGATTTTGGTGGTTGGTCAGCTTGTGCACTGTTTCATTGTCTCTTCTCCATTTCTTGAGCCTTGAGGTCATTTCTTCCATGGAATCTCCACCTAAACACTTGTGTTGAGTGAGAGTGAGCATTAGGAGTGTGTTGGTGACCTTGTTTCTGAGTTAGAGGGTCAGTTTGTGTAAGAGTGAGGTGCTGACTTTGAGCTTGGAGAGGGTGTGGGCCTTATGCTTGGTTGTTGTAACTCCAAGAAGCTACCTTTGGTGAGAAAGGACCAACCTTGACCTTCATTTTCGTTCACCTTGGTGTCTGCACCTTTGGAGCTGAAGGGAGAGCTCCAAGAGCACCTTCTTGCTCTGTTTTGAGCTTGTGGTATGATCATCACCCTTGAACTTGATTTTTATGCTTAATAATGGAACCTTGATGCATGTAACAACCTAAGATGATAACCTAATGTTGGGTTATGCTAAACACACTTAGAAATGCATGTTTAAGCCTATGTAATCGGTAAAAGTTGCACCTTTGGTTTGGTATTTCGCGAAATGCAGAATCTGAGTTCTGTCGCGAAATATCCGGGTATTGGGCTGGAAATACCCCGATATGGGTATCCGGATATTGATATCTGGATATGGGGCTCTGTGATATCCGAATATGGAAATTCGGATATGATATCCGGATATTGATATCCGGATATGGCCCTGATATATATCCGGATATCCTGAGTTTTCGATGAACAGTATGGTACTGTTCATACAAAGGGCTTGTATGGGTTTGTGGACCCCAGTTGATGAAGTTGAGCTTCTGTAATAACTTAACTAAGTCAGAACCTATGTGTTTAAGGGCTTGTGGCTTTGTGAGAAGCCTAAAGACATGAAACATAAGAGAAAGGCGTTGTCTTTATGAGTATGCTTGTAGAGTTTGAATATTGATATATTTGTTAGCATATGGGTGTCCTAGAGACAATCTTTTGATTAAATAAAGGACACTAGATGTAGAACTTTATTTGTCGCAAATAAATGTAAGCACTATTTATTCAGTTTCATATTGTGTCTCGATATTACTGTTAATATTATATGAATGAACTGGATAAACCCCTTGGAATAGAACAGGTATCTCTTGAGTATCTGTGATGAGATCACGATCATGAGGATTCAAGGATATTGCATGTCTATTCCTAATTATATGTTCCTAGTCTAGAGACACTGAGTTTGGGGATCAGTGATCTCGAGTAAAGACTAGTACGACTTATCTACTTGTATATGGATACAAGGTAAAGACCTCATGAGCTGCAGATATGGAGATATCTTAGCTAAAGTCGTGGGGGACCTATAAGAGTATAGCTCGCACTGAACAGACCCAAAAAGAGACTCTATGAGGAAATCTCACAGATAGTGTCATTAGAATAATCTCTTTATGTTTGGGTGTGTCTTTCCTTAGACCAGAAGTTATTACCTAGACTGTGTTCTTGAAGGCATGTTTTGATTGTATACCTCGTCTGCCTGAAACATGGAGACTCATAGGTATACTGTTGGGCGTGTCCTTAAAGGGCACAGGGCTAGGGTAATAAGCTGAAGGAATTCGTCAAATCTCTGTGAGAGATTAGGTTATCTGTAAACCGGAGAAATCGGGATGACATTTACAGGGACTCGGGAATCTATGCATAGTAAAAGAGATCATGAGATGATCTGCCTTTAGAGTCAGTAAATTGAAGATTCCCTATTTCGAATAAAGCTTACCCTAAACCGCAGGGGTTGATACATTTCCTTACCCTAGGTTAATGGGAAGATAACCGAGACGAAGGGAAATACATACGGTAACCAAATATGTGCAATAGGATGATCAAGTCATTAATCTGACTAGTTCTGGGGCAACAAAGCATTGCTAGTGCTCTGTGTTGTCATTAATTGGGTTGTGGGCTTGTTGGGCCCAAGCCCAGTTATGTCAGTAGCTAAGTTGGATCTAATGGGTCACACACTAACACCTTGTAGTTATGATGGACTAGCTTTAAAGGTATTGGGCCTAATAATGTTATTAGCCCAAGAAGCTGTTTGGAAGCCCACCTAAATGGGTGGGTGGTGCATGGAGTTTAGTAATGGGCTTGGATAGTCCAAGCCATTACTAATTAATTTAATTAGTTAAATTAATAATCAAATATTTGAATTTCGAATTTTGAATTTGAAATTTGAATTTAGAATTTGAATTTCGAAATTCGAATTTTGAATTTGAAATTTGAAATTTGAATTTTAAAATTTGAATTTGAATTTGAATTTTGAAATTCGAATTTTGAATTTGAAATTTGAAATTTTGAATTTTGAATTTTGAATTTGAATGTTTGAACGTTTGAATTCAAGTGTTTGAATTCGAATTTGAATTGGTTTTGAAAAGTTGTTTCATAACAAAAGGATAAGACAGGATCTTATTGGAGCATATTCCTTGGATGAAGAAGCATCTTTGGAGGCTCTCCCTAGGCTGTTTGGTGCGCCACTTTTAAGTGATAAGAGTGTTATCTTATCACTTAAAACAAACCTCCATTCAGATTTGGTGGTTGAGGGAATCAGTGGGTAAGTTGATTCAAATTTTGAATGCAACTGCTCAATGTATTTGGACCCTTTATAGGGCTGAATTATGCGCATGAAAACTATATACTATATGATAGTTTATGAATTTAAGTTTAAATTAATTTGAATTTAAATTCATGTGGATAAGATTGGAGGTTGTTGGCAAAGTTTGTTTTGCAACAGCTCCACCTTATCACACTGTTTCATGCACAACTTTCAAAGAAATTTGAAAGTTTGTTTTTCATTTTGAATGAATGAATTCCCTCCTCCTCTCCAAAGGGTGCGCATAAATAGACATGTTCCTCACCTTAGGTTTCATTGGAAAACCAAGCCAATTCTCCTCCTCTATGCACCATTCTGTAGGGTAGCTCAGTACACCTTTCCAAACAGGATACCTAGCCTCCACCCTCACCACTTGTGCGCATAGCAAGCCTCATTGTGGTGTTCATCTGGTGGCTTTCAAGAAAGAGTTCTTGCATCATAGACGAACGGTGGTGTGGATCACCATTAGAGGGTTTGAACCCTTCAAGCCTGACATCTCATCTCCCTGACTGATCAGGCCAAAATAAGGTAACATCATGTTGTCTTAAAGCATGAATCTATGAGTGCATGTATGTTCCGCAGTAAAATTTTTGTTTTACACCTTACATGCATCGGCCTTCAAAGGCCAGTTTACTTTCAAGTGGTATCAGAGCCCGGTTGCTTTACCATCGACGGGTGATGGTACCTTGTTTGTGAAAAGAGTTTTTCACGGTCAAAAATCTTTAAAGGGTTAAAGTTTAAATTCTGCATGTGGATTTTGAATCACAAATCCTTTAAAGTGTTAAAGTTTTTGTTTTTATGAACATGAAAATATGATTCTGTGGTCATAAAACATTATGCATCATGGTTTAGTTTCTTTTCTTTATGAAAGTTCTAAAAGGAACACCCTTTTTGAAAGGGTAGATTCGGTCATGGAGGGTACTAAGAGTACCTTGAATGATTTCTTATTTTTCTCCATGAATTGTGTCATGTTTATATGCATGAAATTTTGTGACAAATTTATCATATAGTTACCTATATGATTCGGCCATGTAGGGATATATGGCTACATGCATGGTTTAATTTTGTTTTCTTTGAGAAAGAGTTAACAAAATTTGAATTGAAATTGTTTTTAAATTCGGCCAATGAGAAATTTAAGATTTTGAATCTTGATGTTATTTTGATGTTTAAATGTTAAATGTCAAAATACATGTGAAAATGTTATGTGATAATATAATGTTTGTGTTTGCAAGTTTTGAACTTTTCAGGTACAAACAGGAAGGGGATGGTCATGGTGCCCGGATTTGAATTTTTTTTTTTTTTGAATTTTAAATTTATGTGTAATCGCGCATTTTAATTTACAAGTAAATTTGTAATTTAAATTTTGTAATTTTGTTCCTCCAAAGTGTTATGGAGTTTCTTTAATTATTTGTAATTAGAGAAATAGGCTAGTGGCGTATAGACGACAAGCGGCCGTTGCTTAAAGAAGCAAAAAGGACAAAAGCGCGAGCACCATGGCTATCTCAATATAAACTGTTTATATGTATGTATGATTAGAACGTCTAGTATGCATAAATTGGGCAAATCACGTTTGTATGGTTATTATGTTTGTCCAATAATGACTAGTGTATACCGATAGATGTTTGACATAGGTAACAACTAGCATGATAAATTACAATATGCGTTTGATGGGACCTAATTAACCCCAAGATAAAAGGAACCCTTAAAAGGAATAAATAATTAAGCATATGATTATCTCCCACCACCAATGCTACTCAAAACTCTTCTACGTAGTGGTGCTCCACAACTCAGTTGGGACCCACTATTTCGTTGGGCTAGAGTAGTGTTTGAAGTGTAAGACACTTAGGGTGCTGGTTTAATGCTTAACTAAGACATAAGTTGCAGGCACAGCCGGACTTATGTGCTTAGGGTAATGGTGCTAGGTTGGTTGCATGAGATGCACCACTAAGTGACAAAGAGTTGTCAACCTAAAGTTAAGAGAGGGTATGCGATACTGTTGATAAAGATCAACCCTTTATTTAAATTAATCTTGCGGTCTCAGACGGAGGTTAAAATAAATAATCGCACTAGCAAACACCAACTGTAACCAAGTAAATATGCAAAACATTAA
>JAVKPL010009575.1:0-37900 GCA_032173675.1 Gastrolobium villosum
TTCACGTCCAATTGCAAAAGTGATAAATTTGCAAAAGTGATAAATAGAATAACACTATTTTGCATGACAACAAAGAGAAAGGTTATAGTTACAACCTTTTTTGTTTACCATCTCTTACAACCATGTCTTATCACTGTTGATTTCCGTCAATCAACGGTCATCATTTATTGTAAATTAATAATTAATTAATAAGTTTAATTTGCTAAAATGATAATCGTTGATTGACGGAAATCAACGTTGATAAGACGACACACATAAAATAGTTCACAAATAACAGTGATACAATTCGGTGTTCCAGCAAAATATCTCTGACATCAGCCTGCTAACTATAAAAGAAATAAAAACAGTATATGTTAGCATAACATATGATTTAGCGAATAAAGAACAGAAGAATTGAACAGGTAATTGTCAGAAGTATTATTCAATGTGGTTTTTTGCTTTTGAATTTCAGAATCGTATTTTAAAAATACAGTATAAAAATAATCAAAATCCAACGCTAATCAACATTTGAAAAAAATATAACTTAAGGAATGCAGATTTTACCTGTACCAAAGAGCAACGTTATATCCAATTGACTGAAGCAATATAAATTACAGTAATCTCTGAAATACTTCTTTGTAGACTATGTTAAAGGTACTGTTTGTAACACAACCATCATCATCAAGTATCAAAATCTTCAATCCTTTTTTGCTCTTTACTCGGGATAGTGCCACATATAATTGCCCATGACTAAAGACTGGCCTGGGTAGATAAATACCAACATGAGAAAGCGATTGTCATTGACTCTTATTGATTGTCATGGCAAACGAAACCACAAGGGGAAATTGTCTTCTTTGGAAATTTACAGGAAAAGAATGACTTGAGGAGCTCATTGTCATTCTAGGGATTAACACATTTTCTCCTATATTGCTTCCTGTAAGAACAGTTGCCTCAACCACATGATTGCCTAATCTTGTAATAAGCGATCTTGTTCCATTGCATAAACCTCTTGATTGGTCAATATTTCTTAATAGCATGACTGGAACTTTGACCTTCAAAATTAATTTATGATCTGGAAGCCCAGAACAGGAGAAGGTATTTAAGATCTCAGGTGAGAATTCATCATCCTCAAGGGAAGAATTACCGTCTTGCTTCAAAATATTATCTGAACTTAAATATATTCTTTCGTCACCTGGAATCAAAGACATTAAGTTCTCATTTAAAATAGAAACATCTGCCAATTTTGGAGTCAGAATGGCACGTTCTTTAAAGAATGTGGGTTCTAAAATATGATCCAAGATATCAGGATACACAAAATCCATTAAATCTGAAAGTGGATTCGGTGATTCTTTAATCAATAATTCATCTGGAATTGTTATAATAGATTCTCCATCCACATCATCTCCAAGAACACCATCCCCGACTTTAAGAAGCCAATCAGAAAATTCCTTTATTTCCATTAAATTGTGAGTGTCACTTCCAGAACTAAGCCGCATGTTCTTGGTCAAAGTTAATAAATGACAATGAGACCAAAGACAAGAAGAATTAATGGTTGCATGGACTATATCTTGTCTGCTTCCATGAGGAACAACAGGTAAGATTTGCCTGAAGTCACCCCCAAGAACAACAACTTTCCCACCAAATGGTTTATCAACACAACTTGAATCAGAAAATCTAAGAACATCTCTAAGTGTTTTGTCTAGAGCCTCAAAGCAAAATCTGTGTACCATTGGAGCTTCATCCCATATGATTAGCTTTGTTTTCGCTAGCAATTCGGCAATATTAGAATTCTGCCGTATATTACATGTTGAATCCTCGGTGATCTGAATTGGAATACGAAATCTAGAGTGTGCTGTCCGGCCTCCAGGAAGCAAAAGTGATGCAATCCCGCTAGAAGCAACATTAAGTACAATTTCGCCTTTTGATCTAATGGATGCTGACAATGTATTCCAAATAAATGTCTTTCCTGTACCACCAAAGCCATATAGAAGACTATTTACTTTTGTTTCAAAAAAAATTATTTACCGTAAAAAAATATTTCCCAAAGAAGTAAGTTTTCAAGACATCCTCTAGTGTGAACAAAAAGCTGAGATTTAAGGAGAATGCGACACCTCAGCTAACTTTCCAAAATTTGGTTCTACTTTCTATATAGTAAGATGGTTAAGTTTCCAAAACAACCCGTATCAGCACTACAACTATTTTTAATACATTCAATGAATACATAGAAAATTTCAAAACATCTTTTAATTATTTTAACTTTTCCAACCCATTTCACGTTGAAAGTTTAAATTTTGAATCCAGAATCGAGAAGCCCATTAATACATCTGTCTGCCTAATTGTACAGACTATTTACTTTTGTTTCAAAAAAAATTATTTACCGTAAAAAAATATTTCCCAAAGAAGTAAGTTTTCAAGACATCCTCTAGTGTGAACAAAAAGCTGAGATTTAAGGAGAATGCGACACCTCAGCTAACTTTCCAAAATTTGGTTCTACTTTCTATATAGTAAGATGGTTAAGTTTCCAAAACAACCCGTATCAGCACTACAACTATTTTTAATACATTCAATGAATACATAGAAAATTTCAAAACATCTTTTAATTATTTTAACTTTTCCAACCCATTTCACGTTGAAAGTTTAAATTTTGAATCCAGAATCGAGAAGCCCATTAATACATCTGTCTGCCACCTATAAAAAATAATTGTACAGACTATTTACTTTTGTTTCAAAAAAAATTATTTACCGTAAAAAAATATTTCCCAAAGAAGTAAGTTTTCAAGACATCCTCTAGTGTGAACAAAAAGCTGAGATTTAAGGAGAATGCGACACCTCAGCTAACTTTCCAAAATTTGGTTCTACTTTCTATATAGTAAGATGGTTAAGTTTCCAAAACAACCCGTATCAGCACTACAACTATTTTTAATACATTCAATGAATACATAGAAAATTTCAAAACATCTTTTAATTATTTTAACTTTTCCAACCCATTTCACGTTGAAAGTTTAAATTTTGAATCCAGAATCGAGAAGCCCATTAATACATCTGTCTGCCACCTATAAAAAATAATTGTACAGACTATTTACTTTTGTTTCAAAAAAAATTATTTACCGTAAAAAAATATTTCCCAAAGAAGTAAGTTTTCAAGACATCCTCTAGTGTGAACAAAAAGCTGAGATTTAAGGAGAATGCGACACCTCAGCTAACTTTCCAAAATTTGGTTCTACTTTCTATATAGTAAGATGGTTAAGTTTCCAAAACAACCCGTATCAGCACTACAACTATTTTTAATACATTCAATGAATACATAGAAAATTTCAAAACATCTTTTAATTATTTTAACTTTTCCAACCCATTTCACGTTGAAAGTTTAAATTTTGAATCCAGAATCGAGAAGCCCATTAATACATCTGTCTGCCACCTATAAAAAATAATTGTACAGACTATTTACTTTTGTTTCAAAAAAAATTATTTACCGTAAAAAAATATTTCCCAAAGAAGTAAGTTTTCAAGACATCCTCTAGTGTGAACAAAAAGCTGAGATTTAAGGAGAATGCGACACCTCAGCTAACTTTCCAAAATTTGGTTCTACTTTCTATATAGTAAGATGGTTAAGTTTCCAAAACAACCCGTATCAGCACTACAACTATTTTTAATACATTCAATGAATACATAGAAAATTTCAAAACATCTTTTAATTATTTTAACTTTTCCAACCCATTTCACGTTGAAAGTTTAAATTTTGAATCCAGAATCGAGAAGCCCATTAATACATCTGTCTGCCACCTATAAAAAATAATTGTACAGACTATTTACTTTTGTTTCAAAAAAAATTATTTACCGTAAAAAAATATTTCCCAAAGAAGTAAGTTTTCAAGACATCCTCTAGTGTGAACAAAAAGCTGAGATTTAAGGAGAATGCGACACCTCAGCTAACTTTCCAAAATTTGGTTCTACTTTCTATATAGTAAGATGGTTAAGTTTCCAAAACAACCCGTATCAGCACTACAACTATTTTTAATACATTCAATGAATACATAGAAAATTTCAAAACATCTTTTAATTATTTTAACTTTTCCAACCCATTTCACGTTGAAAGTTTAAATTTTGAATCCAGAATCGAGAAGCCCATTAATACATCTGTCTGCCACCTATAAAAAATAATTGTACAGACTATTTACTTTTGTTTCAAAAAAAATTATTTACCGTAAAAAAATATTTCCCAAAGAAGTAAGTTTTCAAGACATCCTCTAGTGTGAACAAAAAGCTGAGATTTAAGGAGAATGCGACACCTCAGCTAACTTTCCAAAATTTGGTTCTACTTTCTATATAGTAAGATGGTTAAGTTTCCAAAACAACCCGTATCAGCACTACAACTATTTTTAATACATTCAATGAATACATAGAAAATTTCAAAACATCTTTTAATTATTTTAACTTTTCCAACCCATTTCACGTTGAAAGTTTAAATTTTGAATCCAGAATCGAGAAGCCCATTAATACATCTGTCTGCCACCTATAAAAAATAATTGTACAGACTATTTACTTTTGTTTCAAAAAAAATTATTTACCGTAAAAAAATATTTCCCAAAGAAGTAAGTTTTCAAGACATCCTCTAGTGTGAACAAAAAGCTGAGATTTAAGGAGAATGCGACACCTCAGCTAACTTTCCAAAATTTGGTTCTACTTTCTATATAGTAAGATGGTTAAGTTTCCAAAACAACCCGTATCAGCACTACAACTATTTTTAATACATTCAATGAATACATAGAAAATTTCAAAACATCTTTTAATTATTTTAACTTTTCCAACCCATTTCACGTTGAAAGTTTAAATTTTGAATCCAGAATCGAGAAGCCCATTAATACATCTGTCTGCCACCTATAAAAAATAATTGTACAGACTATTTACTTTTGTTTCAAAAAAAATTATTTACCGTAAAAAAATATTTCCCAAAGAAGTAAGTTTTCAAGACATCCTCTAGTGTGAACAAAAAGCTGAGATTTAAGGAGAATGCGACACCTCAGCTAACTTTCCAAAATTTGGTTCTACTTTCTATATAGTAAGATGGTTAAGTTTCCAAAACAACCCGTATCAGCACTACAACTATTTTTAATACATTCAATGAATACATAGAAAATTTCAAAACATCTTTTAATTATTTTAACTTTTCCAACCCATTTCACGTTGAAAGTTTAAATTTTGAATCCAGAATCGAGAAGCCCATTAATACATCTGTCTGCCACCTATAAAAAATAATTGTACAGACTATTTACTTTTGTTTCAAAAAAAATTATTTACCGTAAAAAAATATTTCCCAAAGAAGTAAGTTTTCAAGACATCCTCTAGTGTGAACAAAAAGCTGAGATTTAAGGAGAATGCGACACCTCAGCTAACTTTCCAAAATTTGGTTCTACTTTCTATATAGTAAGATGGTTAAGTTTCCAAAACAACCCGTATCAGCACTACAACTATTTTTAATACATTCAATGAATACATAGAAAATTTCAAAACATCTTTTAATTATTTTAACTTTTCCAACCCATTTCACGTTGAAAGTTTAAATTTTGAATCCAGAATCGAGAAGCCCATTAATACATCTGTCTGCCACCTATAAAAAATAATTGTACAGACTATTTACTTTTGTTTCAAAAAAAATTATTTACCGTAAAAAAATATTTCCCAAAGAAGTAAGTTTTCAAGACATCCTCTAGTGTGAACAAAAAGCTGAGATTTAAGGAGAATGCGACACCTCAGCTAACTTTCCAAAATTTGTTCTACTTTCTATATAGTAAGATGGTTAAGTTTCCAAAACAACCCGTATCAGCACTACAACTATTTTTAATACATTCAATGAATACATAGAAAATTTCAAAACATCTTTTAATTATTTTAACTTTTCCAACCCATTTCACGTTGAAAGTTTAAATTTTGAATCCAGAATCGAGAAGCCCATTAATACATCTGTCTGCCACCTATAAAAAATAATTGTACAGACTATTTACTTTTGTTTCAAAAAAAATTATTTACCGTAAAAAAATATTTCCCAAAGAAGTAAGTTTTCAAGACATCCTCTAGTGTGAACAAAAAGCTGAGATTTAAGGAGAATGCGACACCTCAGCTAACTTTCCAAAATTTGGTTCTACTTTCTATATAGTAAGATGGTTAAGTTTCCAAAACAACCCGTATCAGCACTACAACTATTTTTAATACATTCAATGAATACATAGAAAATTTCAAAACATCTTTTAATTATTTTAACTTTTCCAACCCATTTCACGTTGAAAGTTTAAATTTTGAATCCAGAATCGAGAAGCCCATTAATACACATCTGTCTGCCACCTATAAAAAATAATTGTACAGACTATTTACTTTTGTTTCAAAAAAAATTATTTACCGTAAAAAAATATTTCCCAAAGAAGTAAGTTTTCAAGACATCCTCTAGTGTGAACAAAAAGCTGAGATTTAAGGAGAATGCGACACCTCAGCTAACTTTCCAAAATTTGGTTCTACTTTCTATATAGTAAGATGGTTAAGTTTCCAAAACAACCCGTATCAGCACTACAACTATTTTTAATACATTCAATGAATACATAGAAAATTTCAAAACATCTTTTAATTATTTTAACTTTTCCAACCCATTTCACGTTGAAAGTTTAAATTTTGAATCCAGAATCGAGAAGCCCATTAATACATCTGTCTGCCACCTATAAAAAATAATTGTACAGACTATTTACTTTTGTTTCAAAAAAAATTATTTACCGTAAAAAAATATTTCCCAAAGAAGTAAGTTTTCAAGACATCCTCTAGTGTGAACAAAAAGCTGGGATTTAAGGAGAATGCGACACCTCAGCTAACTTTCCAAAATTTGGTTCTACTTTCTATATAGTAAGATGGTTAAGTTTCCAAAACAACCCGTATCAGCACTACAACTATTTTTAATACATTCAATGAATACATAGAAAATTTCAAAACATCTTTTAATTATTTTAACTTTTCCAACCCATTTCACGTTGAAAGTTTAAATTTTGAATCCAGAATCGAGAAGCCCATTAATACATCTGTCTGCCACCTATAAAAAATAATTGTACAGACTATTTACTTTTGTTTCAAAAAAAATTATTTACCGTAAAAAAATATTTCCCAAAGAAGTAAGTTTTCAAGACATCCTCTAGTGTGAACAAAAAGCTGAGATTTAAGGAGAATGCGACACCTCAGCTAACTTTCCAAAATTTGGTTCTACTTTCTATATAGTAAGATGGTTAAGTTTCCAAAACAACCCGTATCAGCACTACAACTATTTTTAATACATTCAATGAATACATAGAAAATTTCAAAACATCTTTTAATTATTTTAACTTTTCCAACCCATTTCACGTTGAAAGTTTAAATTTTGAATCCAGAATCGAGAAGCCCATTAATACATCTGTCTGCCACCTATAAAAAATAATTGTACAGACTATTTACTTTTGTTTCAAAAAAAATTATTTACCGTAAAAAAATATTTCCCAAAGAAGTAAGTTTTCAAGACATCCTCTAGTGTGAACAAAAAGCTGAGATTTAAGGAGAATGCGACACCTCAGCTAACTTTCCAAAATTTGGTTCTACTTTCTATATAGTAAGATGGTTAAGTTTCCAAAACAACCCGTATCAGCACTACAACTATTTTTAATACATTCAATGAATACATAGAAAATTTCAAAACATCTTTTAATTATTTTAACTTTTCCAACCCATTTCACGTTGAAAGTTTAAATTTTGAATCCAGAATCGAGAAGCCCATTAATACATCTGTCTGCCACCTATAAAAAATAATTGTACAGACTATTTACTTTTGTTTCAAAAAAAATTATTTACCGTAAAAAAATATTTCCCAAAGAAGTAAGTTTTCAAGACATCCTCTAGTGTGAACAAAAAGCTGAGATTTAAGGAGAATGCGACACCTCAGCTAACTTTCCAAAATTTGGTTCTACTTTCTATATAGTAAGATGGTTAAGTTTCCAAAACAACCCGTATCAGCACTACAACTATTTTTAATACATTCAATGAATACATAGAAAATTTCAAAACATCTTTTAATTATTTTAACTTTTCCAACCCATTTCACGTTGAAAGTTTAAATTTTGAATCCAGAATCGAGAAGCCCATTAATACATCTGTCTGCCACCTATAAAAAATAATTGTACAGACTATTTACTTTTGTTTCAAAAAAAATTATTTACCGTAAAAAAATATTTCCCAAAGAAGTAAGTTTTCAAGACATCCTCTAGTGTGAACAAAAAGCTGAGATTTAAGGAGAATGCGACACCTCAGCTAACTTTCCAAAATTTGGTTCTACTTTACTTTCTATATAGTAAGATGGTTAAGTTTCCAAAACAACCCGTATCAGCACTACAACTATTTTTAATACATTCAATGAATACATAGAAAATTTCAAAACATCTTTTAATTATTTTAACTTTTCCAACCCATTTCACGTTGAAAGTTTAAATTTTGAATCCAGAATCGAGAAGCCCATTAATACATCTGTCTGCCACCTATAAAAAATAATTGTACAGACTATTTACTTTTGTTTCAAAAAAAATTATTTACCGTAAAAAAATATTTCCCAAAGAAGTAAGTTTTCAAGACATCCTCTAGTGTGAACAAAAAGCTGAGATTTAAGGAGAATGCGACACCTCAGCTAACTTTCCAAAATTTGGTTCTACTTTCTATATAGTAAGATGGTTAAGTTTCCAAAACAACCCGTATCAGCACTACAACTATTTTTAATACATTCAATGAATACATAGAAAATTTCAAAACATCTTTTAATTATTTTAACTTTTCCAACCCATTTCACGTTGAAAGTTTAAATTTTGAATCCAGAATCGAGAAGCCCATTAATACATCTGTCTGCCACCTATAAAAAATAATTGTACAGACTATTTACTTTTGTTTCAAAAAAAATTATTTACCGTAAAAAAATATTTCCCAAAGAAGTAAGTTTTCAAGACATCCTCTAGTGTGAACAAAAAGCTGAGATTTAAGGAGAATGCGACACCTCAGCTAACTTTCCAAAATTTGGTTCTACTTTCTATATAGTAAGATGGTTAAGTTTCCAAAACAACCCGTATCAGCACTACAACTATTTTTAATACATTCAATGAATACATAGAAAATTTCAAAACATCTTTTAATTATTTTAACTTTTCCAACCCATTTCACGTTGAAAGTTTAAATTTTGAATCCAGAATCGAGAAGCCCATTAATACATCTGTCTGCCACCTATAAAAAATAATTGTACAGACTATTTACTTTTGTTTCAAAAAAAATTATTTACCGTAAAAAAATATTTCCCAAAGAAGTAAGTTTTCAAGACATCCTCTAGTGTGAACAAAAAGCTGAGATTTAAGGAGAATGCGACACCTCAGCTAACTTTCCAAAATTTGGTTCTACTTTCTATATAGTAAGATGGTTAAGTTTCCAAAACAACCCGTATCAGCACTACAACTATTTTTAATACATTCAATGAATACATAGAAAATTTCAAAACATCTTTTAATTATTTTAACTTTTCCAACCCATTTCACGTTGAAAGTTTAAATTTTGAATCCAGAATCGAGAAGCCCATTAATACATCTGTCTGCCACCTATAAAAAATAATTGTACAGACTATTTACTTTTGTTTCAAAAAAAATTATTTACCGTAAAAAAATATTTCCCAAAGAAGTAAGTTTTCAAGACATCCTCTAGTGTGAACAAAAAGCTGAGATTTAAGGAGAATGCGACACCTCAGCTAACTTTCCAAAATTTGGTTCTACTTTCTATATAGTAAGATGGTTAAGTTTCCAAAACAACCCGTATCAGCACTACAACTATTTTTAATACATTCAATGAATACATAGAAAATTTCAAAACATCTTTTAATTATTTTAACTTTTCCAACCCATTTCACGTTGAAAGTTTAAATTTTGAATCCAGAATCGAGAAGCCCATTAATACATCTGTCTGCCACCTATAAAAAATAATTGTACAGACTATTTACTTTTGTTTCAAAAAAAATTATTTACCGTAAAAAAATATTTCCCAAAGAAGTAAGTTTTCAAGACATCCTCTAGTGTGAACAAAAAGCTGAGATTTAAGGAGAATGCGACACCTCAGCTAACTTTCCAAAATTTGGTTCTACTTTCTATATAGTAAGATGGTTAAGTTTCCAAAACAACCCGTATCAGCACTACAACTATAACACCTCAAATATTTAAATGTTTATTTTTATATTATTATGTGAAATGAAAGTTGGTGGATTAGTGAAAATCCAAGTATTATGGCCAAAAGGGGCAAAAAGGGCAAAATTGTAAATTGTCAACCGTGTGTTAAGAGGCAAAAATACTGAGTTAGAGATTTCAAATGACAAAAGTAATGCTGGAAATGGAATCAGGGCGGAAAATTGAGTGAACAGGCAAATTTGGGAAAAATTGATGAATAGTGATTTTTAGTGTTAAAATATTGCGGTGTGAGTGTACCGATAGGTGTGAAATTTTTATCAAGATTTTGGAGAAATAAAAATATGTCATGGACTGGAAAAATAATAAGATTAAGGATTTATGATCGGAATTTTTATCGGAGTTAAAGTTAGATCGCGTGTGGGACCCGTGTGACCGAAGTCACTTGGCCCCACCTCCTTTTCTTTCCTTCTTTCTCTCTTTTCCTCTCCATCTCTCGCGCACCTACAGTGAGAAAGACCAAAAACCACCATTTTCTTCCCATTTCACCATTTCTTCGTTTCTCCACCGAATCGCTTGATTTTGGTGTTGAAATCTATCGTAAACAACCTTCCAAAGCCATTGGTAGCACTTAGAAGCCTTGAATCCATCTCTTTGGCCGCGTTTTAAGCAAAGTCAGATCCGACCCATAGGTGTTTTTGGAGATTTCTTGGAGTTTTGAGCTTCAAACGGTTTAGTGAAGCCTTGGTGGTGATCATACAACTCATTGTAAGTATATTTGTGGTCTTTTGATAGTTGATTTCTTAGATCTATGAATATGTGTTCAAACCTTTGATTTTAGATGTGTGATGATAGAGAGCCCAAATGGAAAAATGCTATTAGATGAAAAGGCCTTAGAATCATGTTTATAAGCTAGAAATGCTATGTTAAATTTTGGTGGAAAATCTAGGTTTTTAACTTAGAGAATTTTGAGGAATTTTCATGAAAAAAAATGAATTTTGGTGTAATTGGAATTTGATGATTGTGTAGGGAGCCTCACACGGTTGGAGTTGTGAAAAGTTGAATTGGAGCATACGTTTGGAACGGTGTTGCTAAGTGTTAAGGTAAACTCTTGGAACTTGGGTTTAATCCCTAGTGAGCTCCACCACACCTAGAGGAAGGTTGTGGTTGGAATATGTAGTGATGACATGATGTGTTTGTGTGCTTGTATGCATATTGCTTGTATTGTGTGGAATTGTGTGGTCACTGGCCAGTTGACGAGTGGAGTTTGGACATCCGCTGGATTCATCCTTGTGAGAATGCCAGTCGGGTATTGCCGTGGAGTCGACTCTGGGAGCGGCGCCAGGATGATCCAAACGTGGGACGTCCGCCGGATAGGGCTCATGAGGAGTTCCGGTTGGGTATTGCCATGGAGTCTTCTCAACAATGGGAGAGGCGCCAGGACGGTCTCGGGAGTTATATGATGGAGTCCTTGAACATGAAACCATGAGTGGATGTTCTTGGGTGTCTCCAGGTGGATGGTGATATTGTCTTACTTGCATGCCATATTATGTCATTTTGATACATTTTAGTGAGCCATGGAGTGGAGAGAGCCTCTAGCTCCATTGGTTTACTGAGATATATCCGTATATCTCACCCCGTGTTTGGGGGACCACATTTCAGGTCACTATGAGCCGGGAGGAGCTTCGGGCAAGAAGCCCGTGTAGTGGACGTTGGATGGGCATGCGGTGCATTGGATTGCATGGCTTTTTGGAGGAGTTATGGAGTGCACATAGCATACCATTAGTATTTTGAGACTTAGGTCATGAACATATTGCATGATGTCATGTTCCATGCTTTTGTTAGTGTTCATGGTCATATGCTAAGTCTTGTTATGTTTTATTATTCATGGCTTGGATAACTGTATATTTTGAGTGAGCATGGGACTTGTCCATTGCCACATTCATAGCCTTGAAGTCTTGATGAGTTATGTTGTAAAAATGGTCCATATTTGCATGTAAATGGCCATTATTTTGAGAATGATGTAAGTGATGTTTAATTCAAGGTAAATGCATGATGGAAGGGCCTAGAGCCTACATTAGGACATGATTATGTGTTATGTGGAGTACCAAGGGGTTAGGGATGGATTATGTAACAGCCCGTTGTACACCGGTATTGTTAACATTGATTATGATATTAAGCGCAGTTACAATCACAGTGATTTAGATTAATTAAATTACGGGCAAATTTTTCTTTTAACATATTCCTTTTCTTTTCCATAAATACTTTTTCCGTAATCAATTAACGCCACACTATAATTGTAAATGCCATTTGCGGAATCATACATTTTTCTAACACCATAGATCATTCTTTTTATTCAATTCATTTAAACTCACCATCCAACTCTTATCTTTTACCAAGTTGTAGTCCTTTACGTTGTCTACGCGTGGCTTCAAACCACGTATCATTTGGAGTTCTACCCATCAAGTTATACCCCTTTCTTTTAGTCTAGAAAAAACCTGAATTTTCAAAATTTACACTGTGGTAATCGATTACCAGAGGGTGGTAATCGATTACCACCTGTCAAAAATGAGGCAGTAGCCAATTTTCTGAATCCTCTGTTCTGGTAATCGATTACCAACTTTGGGTAATCGATTACCACACATGGTAATCGATTACCAAAGGCCAGTAATCGATTACCAGTGCAGACAGTAGCTAATTTTTCGTCCCCTGTTGCATGGTAATCGATTACCATGCTTGGGTAATCGATTACTATGCAGCAAAATGACAGATTACAGCTGTTTTGAGCCCCAAAAAGGGTGTGTAATCCATCCCTAACCCCTTGGTACTCCACATAACACATAATCATGTCCTAATGTTGGCTCTAGGCCCTTCCATCATGCATTTACCTTAAGTTTAACATCGTTTACAATATTCTCAAAATAATGGCCATTTACATGCAATATGGACCATTTTTACAACATAACTCATCAAGACTTCAAGGCTATGAATGTGGCAATGGACAAGTCCCATGCTCACTCAAAATATACAGTTATCCAAGCCATGAATAATAAAACATAACAAGACTTAGCATATGACCATGAACACTAACAAAAGCATGGAAAATGACATCATGCAATATGTTCATGACCTAAGTCTCAAAATACTAATGGTATGCTATGTGCACTCCATAAACTCCTCCAAAAAGCCATGCAATCCAATGCACCGCATGCCCATCCAACGTCCACTATACGGGCTTCTTGCCCGAAGCTCCTCCCGGCTCATAGTGACCTGAAATGTGGTCCCCCAAACACGGGGTGAGATATACGGATATATCTCAGTAAACCAATGGAGCTAGAGGCTCTCTCCACTCCATGGCTCACTAAAATGTATCAAAATGACATAATATGCTATGCAAGTAAAACAATATCACCATCCTCCTGGAGACACCCAAGAACATCCACTCATGGATTCGTGTTCAAGGACTCCATCATATAACTCCCGAGACAGTCCTGGCGCCTCTCCCATGGTTGAGAAGACTCCATGGCAATACCCAACCGGAACTCCTCATGAGCCCTATCCGGCGGACGTCCCCCGCTTGGATCATCCTGATGTCGCTCCCAGAGTCAACACCATGGCATCTCCAACTGGCATTCTCCCGTAGGACGAATCCAGCGGATGTCCAAACCAACACACGTCAACTGGCCAGTGACCAAACAATTTTTCACAAAATACAAGCAATATGCATACAAGCACACAAACACATCATGTCATCACTACATAATCCAACCACAACCTTCCTCTAGGTGTGGTGGAGCTCACTAGGGATTAAACCCAAGTTCCAAGAGTTTACCTTAACACGAGCAACACCGTTCCAAACGTATGCTCCAAATCAACTTTTCTCAAATCCAACCGTGTGAGGCACCCTACAACAATCATTAAATCCCAATTACACAAAACTCATTTTTCATCAAAATTCCTCAAATTTTGCCTAAGTTACAAACCATATTTTTCACCAAAAATTAACATAGCATTTCTAGCTTACAAACATGATTCTAAGGCCTTTTCATCTAATAGCATTTTTGCATTTGGGCTCTCTATCATCACACATCTAAAATCAAAGCTTTGAACACATATTCATAGATCTCAATGGAATCAACTATAAAGAGACCACAAATATACTTACAATGAGTAGTATGATCACCACCAAGGCTTCACTAAACCATTTGAAGCTCAAAACTCCAAGAAATCTCCAAGAACACTAATGGGTCGAATCTGAGTTTGCCAAAAACGTGGCCAAAGAGGTGGATTCAAGGCTTCTAGATGCTACCAATGGCTTTGGAAGGTTGTTTACGATAGATTTCAACACCAAAACCAAGCGATTCGGTGGAGAAACGAAGAAATGGGAAGAAAATGAGAGGAATGGTGAAAATGGCTCCTTTGCTCACTGTTGGTGCGCACGGGAAGTGAGGGAAGAAAGAAGGAAAAGAAGAAGAAAAGGGAGGTGGCCCAAGTGACTTCGGTCACACGGGTCCCACACGCGATCTAACTTTCACTCCGATAAAAATTCTGATCATATATTCTTAATCTACATATTTTTCCAGTCCACGACATATTTTTCTTTCTCCAAAATAATGATAAAAATTTCACACCTATTGGTACACTCACAACTCAGTATTTTAACACTTAAAAATCACTATTCATCGATTTTTCTCAAATTTGCCTATTTACTCAATTTTTCGCCCTGATTCCATTTCCAACCTTACTTTTGTCATTTGAAATCTCTAACTCAATATTTAAGCCTCCTAACACACGGTTGGCAAATTACCATTTTGCCCTTTTTGCCCTTTTTGGCCACAATTCTTGGATTTTCACTAATCCACCAATTTTCCTTTCTCAATATTATATTAAAATACACATTTAAATATTTGAGGTGTTATATTCACCCCACCTTTTTGAAATTTTGTCCGCAAAATTAAATCATACCTGCTCACTAACTCAGGATACAGCCGGAGAATCTCGTCCTCCCGCTCCCAAGTAGCCTCCTCAGGTGTGCGGCCTTCCCACTGAATCTTCAGCATGGGAATCACTTTACTCCTCAATCGCTTTTCACTGCGATCTAACACTGCAATAGGACCAATGGGAGTCTTCAAGTTCTCCCTGATTTCAATATTATCCGGCATCACAACATGTGATTCGTCCGGAACATAACGTCGCAACTGCGACACATGAAAAACATCATGTAAATTAGACAACTGCGGGGGTAAGGCAAGCTGATAGGCCACCAATCCTACTCTTTTCATAATCTGATATGGCCCGATGAATCGTGGACTCAGCTTCCTCACACCCAACGCACGGCCAACACCTGTGACCGGCGACAAACGTACAAAAACATGGTCACCTTCCTCAAATTCCAGCGGTCTATGCTTATTGTCATAATAACTTTTCTGCCGATTCTGTGCCTGTTTCAACTTTTCTCTGATCATTTCAATCTGCACTGTCGTTTCCTGCACAAAATCCGGACCAAATCTTTCTTTATCGCCTACCTCAGTCCAACAAGTGGGCGTACGACACCTCCTGCCATATAAAACCTCATATGGTGCCATACCCAGACTGGAATGAAAACTGTTATTATAAGAAAACTCCACCAGTGGCAAGTACCTATCCCAGGCATTACCCTGTTCAAGTGTGCATGCTCTCAGCATATCCTCAAGTGTCTGTATGGTCCTCTCAGTCTGACCATCAGTCTGCGGGTGATAAGCAGTGCTCAGTCTAAGCTGAGTGCCAAAAGCCTGCTGCAAAGCTCCCCAAAATCGTGAAGTAAACTTCGGGTCCCGATCACTCACAATGCTAATCGGTATCCCATGGAGTCTAACAATCTCCTTCACATACAGTGTAGCCAACTTCTCTGTGGTGTAGTCTACTCGTACTGGTAGAAAATGTGCAGACTTCGTAAGTCGGTCCACAATAACCCAAATTGAATCATAACCGGCTTGAGTTCGCGGCAATCCAACAACAAAATCCATTGAAATACTCTCCCATTTCCATTCAGGTATATCCAGTGGCTGAAGTAATCCAGCAGGTTTCTGATGCTCTATTTTCACTTTCTGGCAAACCAAGCACTTAGACACGTACTCGGCAACATCTCTTTTCATACCAGGCCACCAGAACTTAACTTTCAAATCTTGGTACATCTTTGTGGCACCTGGGTGGATAGAATATTGACCCTTATGGGCCTCAGTCATAACTTCCTCTGCAAGTTCCTTGGGCACAACAATCCTGCCCTGATATAATAATAACCCTTGTTCATTAACAGATATGCCACTCTGGCCTTTCAAATACTTTATACTTTCATTGCGGATCTGAGTCTCTTTAATCTTCTCGTGTAGCTCGTTCTCAATCCGAGTCAACTCCATATCACACATTCTTCCTGCAAAGAAATCCGTTATTTTCATATCACGGAATTGCTCAATCACTTCATTGTCCCACATCATCATATGAGATAAGTTAACAGACTTCCTACTCAATGCATCGGCCACAACATTGGCCTTTCCCGGGTGGTATTTCAGCTCAAAATCATAATCCTTCAAGAATTCAACCCATCTACGCTGCCTCATATTCAGCTCCTTCTGATCAAATAAATATTTCAAGCTTTTATGGTCGCTGAACACAGCAAACTTCATCCCATACAGAAAATGCCTCCAAATTTTCAAGGCAAATACAATAGCAGCCAATTCTAAGTCGTGCGTCGGATAATTTTCTTCATGTGGCCTTAACTGCCTAGACGCATATGCAATCACTTTTCCTTCCTGCATCAACACGCTCCCTAAACCTT
This sequence comes from Gastrolobium villosum, assembly GCA_032173675.1. Taxonomy (NCBI): domain Eukaryota; kingdom Viridiplantae; phylum Streptophyta; class Magnoliopsida; order Fabales; family Fabaceae; genus Gastrolobium; species Gastrolobium villosum. The sequence continues at coordinate 16,996 of JAVKPL010009575.1, forward strand.
TCTTAGAAGCGTCACAATATAACACAAACTCACCCTCCGGGTCGGGTAGAGTCAATACCGGAGCGGTGGTCAATTTCTCTTTAAGTAGCAGAAAACAGTCCTCACATTCCTGGGTCCACACAAAAGGAGTATCTTTTCGTGTCAATCGAGTCAACGGTAGAACCATTGCAGAAAATCCCTGTATAAATCGGCGATAATAGCCAGCAAGCCCCAGAAAACTTCTAATTTCAGTCACAGTCTTTGGTCTTTCCCAGTCACTTACCGCTTCAATCTTGCTTGGATCCACAGCAACACCGCTTGCAGAAATAACATGACCCAAAAATTGCACCTCAGACAACCAGAATTCACACTTAGACGGTTTAGCATATAACTTTTTATCCTTCAACACCTGCAACACAGTCCTCAAATGGTCCACGTGCTCCTCCTTACTCTTAGAGTAGATCAAAATGTCATCAATAAAAACAATTACAAACTGGTCCAAATACGGTTTGAAAATGCGGTTCATATAATCCATGAACACCGCCGGGGCATTAGTAAGCCCGAAAGGAATCACTTGATACTCAAAATGTCCATATCTGGATCGGAAAGCTGTTTTAGGTACATCCTCCGGTTTAATCCGAATCTGGTGATATCCGGACCGAAGATCAATCTTTGAAAATACACAGGCACCCCTCAACTGATCTAACAAATCATCAATACGCGGTAATGGGTACCGGTTCTTTATAGTAACTTTATTCAGCTGTCGGTAGTCAGTGCACAATCTCATGCTACCATCCTTTTTCTTTACAAATATAACCGGTGCTCCCCACGGAGACACACTCGGCCTAATAAAATTCTTCGCAGATAATTCTTCAATATGTTTCTTCAATTCAGCCAACTCAAGTGGCGACATCCGATATGGAGCCAAGGAGATCGGCCCCACACCAGGCAATAAATCAATCGAGAATTCAATCTCTCTCTCAGGTGGGAATTCCGGTATCTCATCCGGAAATACATCCTCAAACTCATTAACAACTGGAATAGCAGAAATCTCCTCCTTTTTATCACCCACCAATCCGCCCAACAAAACATAACCCAAATCTCCAGCCTTCAAGGCTTTCACAGTTTGACTTACAGACAAATACAGAGACCGACAAACAGACGGCCTCTCGTGAGATAGCAACAACCTCTTCCCGCAACAATCAATCATTGCACAGTTCCGAGACAACCAATCCATCCCCAAAATTAAATTGACAGAGGCCAGGGGTAAGATAATTAAATCAATGGTGTAACCCCTGCCTAAATAAGTGAACCTCACATCTTCACAAATCCAAGATGACTCACTAACCTCTCCTGTAGCGGTAGTAATACGCATCGGAGGAACCATCCGTGTTACCTTTAAGTCCAACGCCTTAGCCACATAGTCCGCCACAAATGAATGTGTTGCTCCCGAATCAAACAACACAGATAAATCAACATTAGAGAGAAAAATTATACCTTTAACCAAATTCGGAGCCTTTTGAGTATGTTGCGCATTTGTGGTATAAACTCGTCCCACAGTAGGAACAGCAGTAATAGGAGCAGCAGCAGTAGTAGTAGCCGGCGGCAAGGCCTGCAGATTCGCAGCCTGCCCCGAAGAAGATGGACAATTTCTAGCAAAGTGGCCATTCCGACCACATTTATAACAAGCCGACGGATCAGCACCACACACACCTTTGTGGTATCTACCACACTTCCCACATTGTGGGGTAGGATATCTGTTCACAGCACTACCGCCACCGGTATTTCCACCCCTCTTGAACTGACCAGGAGGCTGCCTCACATGCAACCCCCTACCCCTGTTATTATTATTGAAACCTCCTCTGTTAGTATTACTAGAAGGACCAGGTGTCCTCTTAACATCTTGTTCTTTTACCTTATCCGCTTTTGGATACCTCCCATAAACAGTCTCGACCCTCTTGCATTGGGTCACCAAATCAGCAAAGTTTCTCACTGCGGTATTTGACATTCTCTTAGCAATTTTCTCACTCAGCCCTCTTTGAAATTTAGCTGACAAGAATTCCGGAGTAGGTAGAGTACCTCCATAATTAGCAAACTTCACAAGCTCATTGAATTTCGCCACATAGGCATCAACAGTCATCACTCCCTGTACCAGATTATCAAATTCACCTTGCTTTGCCTCCCGAACATCGCGGGGAAAATATTCTTCATGAAATAACCCTTCAAACATAGTCCAAGTAAGGACCTCTCCCTGAATAACAAACGGGCGAGACACATTGTCCCACCACTCTTGGGCATCGCCCTCCAGCATATAAACAGAATATAACAACTTCTGCGGATCTTGGCATCTCATAACCTGAAAAATCTTGTCCATACCCCTCAACCAAGCTGTGACCTCCTTTGGGTCCCTTGACCCCAGAAATGCGGGTGGCTTATGTTTCCTAAAAGATATGAGCCTACGCTCATCGTCAGCATTATCAAGCACCTGCCCAGCAGCCCCAGTAGATTGGGCAACAGATGACGGATCAGGAACATAACTAGGATCCGTAGTAGTATGATGACTAGCCTCACCAGTGTGGTGACTAGCCCCACTCTCCCCCTGTTGAGGAGTAACAGATGGCGTCGGTGTAGGAGTCACCGTAGCCGTATGCGGAGGTGTATCTTCCCTCCTGGGACGACCTCTATCCGCCCTCAACTCAGCCATAAAGGCCTGCATCATATCCTGATTTGCTTTCATCAGGTTCTCAGTCATATTTCTGTTTGCAGCCGTTTCCGCCTGCAGAGCATTCAGTGCTGCAGTGACCGGATCCGGTGGCAAAGGACCTGCACCACGTGCCCCACGGCGACCTCGTGCCCTACTCATGATATCTGTACATGTAACACAAAGGAATGAGTTGATCAGACCCACACTGAGGAATCACATATACATTAATCATAAATAGTTCACAGATAGCTATGGCACACAAGATACAACATACACAACAATCAGAGTTCCCTAAGCAAAACTGCTCTGATACCATAAAATGTAACAGCCCGTTGTACACCGGTATTGTTAACATTGATTATGATATTAAGCGCAGTTACAATCACAGTGATTTGGTTAATTAAATTACGGGCAAATTTTTCTTTTAACATATTCCTTTTCTTTTCCGTAAATACTTTTTCCGTAATCAATTAACGCCACACTATAATTGTAAATGCCATTTGCGGAATCATACATTTTTCTAACACCATAGATCATTCTTTTTATTCAATTCATTTAAACTCACCATCCAACTCTTATCTTTTACCAAGTTGTAGTCCTTTACGTTGTCTACGCGTGGCTTCAAACCACGTATCATTTGGAGTTCTACCCATCAAGTTATACCCCTTTCTTTTAGTCTAGAAAAAACCTGAATTTTCAAAATTTACACTGTGGTAATCGATTACCAGAGGGTGGTAATCGATTACCACCTGTCAAAAATGAGGCAGTAGCCAATTTTCTGAATCCTCTGTTCTGGTAATCGATTACCAACTTTGGGTAATCGATTACCACACATGGTAATCGATTACCAAAGGCCAGTAATCGATTACCAGTGCAGACAGTAGCTAATTTTTCGTCCCCTGTTGCATGGTAATCGATTACCATGCTTGGGTAATCGATTACTATGCAGCAAAATGACAGATTACAGCTGTTTTGAGCCCCAAAAAGGGTGTGTAATCCATCCCTAACCCCTTGGTACTCCACATAACACATAATCATGTCCTAATGTTGGCTCTAGGCCCTTCCATCATGCATTTACCTTGGATTAAACATCATTTACATAATCCTCAAAATAATGGCCATTTACATGCAATATGGACCAATTTTACAACATAACTCATCAAGACTTCAAGGCTATGAATGTGGCAATGGACAAGTCCCATGCTCACTCAAAATATACAGTTATCCAAGCCATGAATAATAAAACTTAACAAGACTTAGCATATGACCATGAACACTAACAAAAGCATGGAAAATGACATCATGCAATATGTTCATGACCTAAGTCTCAAAATACTAATGGTATGCTATGTGCACTCCATAAACTCCTCCAAAAAGCCATGCAATCCAAATGCATCGCATGCCCATCCAACGTCCACTATACGGGCTTCTTGCCCGAAGCTCCTCCCGGCTCATAGTGACCTGAAATGTGGTCCCCCAAACACGGGGTGAGATATACGGATATATCTCAGTAAACCAATGGAGCTAGAGGCTCTCTCCACTCCATGGCTCACTAAAATGTATCAAAATGACATAATATGCTATGCAAGTAAAACAATATCACCATCCTCCTGGAGACACCCAAGAACATCCACTCATGGATTCGTGTTCAAGGACTCCATCATATAACTCCCGAGACAGTCCTGGCGCCTCTCCCATGGTTGAGAAGACTCCATGGCAATACCCAACCGGAACTCCTCATGAGCCCTATCCGGCGGACGTCCCCCGCTTGGATCATCCTGATGTCGCTCCCAGAGTCAACACCATGGCATCTCCAACTGGCGTTCTCCCGTAGGACGAACCCAGCGGATGTCCAAACCAACACACGTCAACTGGCCAGTGACCAAACAATTTTTCACAAAATACAAGCAATATGCATACAAGCACACAAACACATCATGTCATCACTACATAATCCAACCACAACCTTCCTCTAGGTGTGGTGGAGCTCACTAGGGATTAAACCCAAGTTCCAAGAGTTTACCTTAACACGAACAACACCGTTCCAAACGTATGCTCCAAATCAACTTTTCTCAAATCCAACCGTGTGAGGCACCCTACAACAATCATTAAATCCCAATTACACAAAACTCATTTTTCATCAAAATTCCTCAAATTTTGCCTAAGTTACAAACTCATATTTTTCACCAAAAATTAACATAGCATTTCTAGCTTACAAACATGATTCTAAGGCCTTTTCATCTAATAGCATTTTTCCATTTGGGCTCTCTAACATCACACATCTAAAATCAAAGCTTTGAACACATATTCATAGATCTATGGAATCAACTATAAAGAGACCACAAATATACTTACAATGAGTAGTATGATCACCACCAAGGCTTCACTAAACCATTTGAAGCTCAAAACTCCAAGAAATCTCCAAGAACACTAATGGGTCGAATCTGAGTTTGCCAAAAACGTGGCCAAAGAGGTGGATTCAAGGCTTCTAGATGCTACCAATGGCTTTGGAAGGTTGTTTACGATAGATTTCAACACCAAAACCAAGCGATTCGGTGGAGAAACGAAGAAATGGGAAGAAAATGGAGGAATGGTGAAAATGGCTCCTTTGCTCACTGTTGGTGCGCACGGGAAGTGAGGGAAGAAAGAAGGAAAAGAAGAAGAAAAGGGAGGTGGCCCAAGTGACTTCGGTCACACGGGTCCCACACGCGATCTAACTTTCACTCCGATAAAAATTCCGATCACCAATCCTTAATCTAAATATTTTTCCAGTCCATGACATATTTTTCTTTCCCCCAAATAATGATAAAATTTTCACACCTATTGGTACACTCACAACTCAGTATTTTAACACTTAAAAATCACTATTCATCGATTTTTCTCAAATTTGCCTATTTACTCAATTTTTCGCCCTGATTCCATTTCCAACCTTACTTTTGTCATTTGAAATCTCTAACTCAGTATTTAAGCCTCCTAACACACGGTTGGCAAATTACCATTTTGCCCTTTTTGCCCTTTTTGGCCATAATACTTGGATTTTCACCAATCCACCAACTTTCATTTCCCAATATAATATTAAAATACACATTTAAATATTTGAGGTGTTATAGATTACACACCCTTTTTGGGGCTCAAAACTGCTGTAATCTATCATTTTGCTGCATAATAATCGATTACCCAAGCATGGTAATCGATTACCATGCAACAGGGGACGAAAAATTAGCTACTGTCTGCACTGGTAATCGATTACTGGCCTTTGGTAATCGATTACCATGTGAGGTAATCGATTACCCAAAGTTGGTAATCGATTACCAGAACAGAGGAATCGAAAAATTGGCTACTGCCTCATTTTTGACAGGTGGTAATCGATTACCACCCACTGGTAATCGATTACCACAGTGCAAATTTTGAAAACTAAGGTTTTTCTAGACTAAAAGAGAGGGGTATAACTTGATGGGTAGAACTCCAAATGATACGTGGTTTGAAACCACACGTAGACAATGTAAAGGACTACAACTGGGTAAAAGATGAGAGTAAGATGGTGAGTTAAATGAATTGAATAAAAAGAATGATTAGTGATGTTAGCAAGAATGTATGCTTCCGCAAATTGCTTTTACAGTTATAGTGTTGTTTTAATTGATTACGGAAAAAGTGTTTATGTAAGAAAGGAATATGTTAAAAGAAAAATTTGCCCGTAATTTAATTAATCTAATCACTGTGATTGTAACTGCGCTTAATATCATAATCAATGTTAACAATACCGGTGTACAACGGGCTGTTACATTTTATGGTATCAGAGCAGTTTTGTTTAGGGAACTCTGATTGTTTGTGTATGTGGTATCTTGTGTGTCATAGCTATCTGTGAACTATTTATGATTAATGTATATGTGATTCCTCAGTGTGGGTCTGATCAACTCATTCCTTTGTGTTACATGTGCAGATATCATGAGTAGGGCACGAGGTCGCCGTGGGGCACGTGGTGCAGGTCCTTTGCCACCGGATCCGGTCACTGCAGCACTGAATGCTCTGCAGGCGGAAACGGCTGCAAATAGAAATATGACTGAGAACCTGATGAAAGCTAATCAGGATATGATGCAGGCCTTTATGGCGGAGATGAGGGCGGATAGAGGTCGTCCTAGGAGGGAGGATACACCTCCACATACGGCTACAGTGACTCCTACACCGACGCCATCTGTTACTCCTCAACAGGGGGAGAGTGGGGCTAGTCACCACACTGGTGAGGCTAGTCATCATACTACCACTGACCCTAGTTATATTCCTGATCCATCATCTGTTGCCCAATCTACTGGGGCTGCTGGGCAGGTGCTTGATAATGCTGATGATGAGCGTAGGCTCATATCCTTTAGGAAACATAAACCACCCGCATTTCTGGGGTCAAGGGACCCAAAGGAGGTCACTGCTTGGTTGAGGGGTATGGACAAGATTTTTCAAGTTATGAGATGCCAAGATCCGCAGAAGTTATTGTATTCTGTTTATATGCTGGAGGGTGATGCCCAAGAGTGGTGGGACAATGTGTCTCGCCCGTTTGTTATTCAGGGTGAGGTTCTTACCTGGACCATGTTTGAAGGTTTATTTCACGAAGAATATTTTCCCCGCGATGTTCGGGAGGCAAAGCAAGGTGAATTCGATAATCTGGTACAGGGAGTTATGACTGTGGATGCCTATGTGGCAAAATTTAATGAGCTTGTGAAGTTTGCTAATTATGGAGGTACTCTACCTACTCCGGAATTCTTGTCAGCTAAATTTCAAAGAGGGCTGAGTGAGAAGATTGCAAAGAGGATGTCTAACACTGCGGTGAGAAACTTTGCTGATTTGGTGACCCAATGTAAGAGGGTCGAGACTGTTTATGGGAGGTATCCGAAATCTGAGTCGGCAAAAGAGCAAGATGTTAAGAGGACACCTGGTCCTTCTGGTAATACTAACAGAGGAGGTTTCAATAATAATAATAGAGGTAGGGGGTTGCATGTGAGGCAGCCTCCTGGTCAGTTTAAGAGGGGTGGAAATACTGGTGGTGGTGGTGCTTCGAACAGATATTTTACCCCACAATGTGGGAAGTGTGGGAAATACCACAGAGGTGTATGTGGTGCTGGTACGTCGAATTGTTTTAGATGTGGTAGTGGCCACTTTGCTAGAAATTGTACATCTTCTTCGGGGCAGGCTGCGAATCTGCAGGCCTTGCCGCCAGCTACTACTACTACTGCTGCTCCTATTGCTGTTGTTCCTACTGTGGGACGAGTTTATACTACTAATGCACAACATACTGAAAAGGCTCCGAATTTGGTCAAAGGTATAATTTTCCTATCTAATGTTGATTTGTCTGTATTGTTTGATTCGGGAGCAACACATTCATTTGTGGCGGACTATGTGGCTAAGGCGTTGGACTTAAAGGTAACACGGATGGTTCCTCCGATGCGTATTACTACCGCTACAGGAGAGGTTAGTGAATCGTCTTGGATTTGTGAAGATGTGAAGTTCACTTATTTAGGCAGGGGTTATACTATTGATTTAATTATCTTACCCCTGGCCTCTGTCAATTTGATTTTGGGGATGGATTGGTTGTCTCGGAACTGCGCAATGATTGATTGCTGCGGGAAGAGGTTGTTGTTATCTCACGAGAGGCCGTCTGTTTGTCCGTCTCTGTATTTGTCTGTAAGTCAAACTGTGAAAGCCTTGAAGGCTGGAGATTTGGGTTATGTCTTGTTGGGCGGATTGGTGGGTGATAAAAAGGAGGAGATTTCTGCTATACCAGTTGTTAATGAGTTTGAGGATGTATTTCCGGATGAGATACCGGAATTCCCACCTGAGAGAGAGATTGAATTCTCGATTGATTTATTGCCTGGTGTGGGGCCGATCTCCTTGGCTCCATATCGGATGTCGCCACTTGAGTTGGCTGAATTGAAGAAACATATTGAAGAACTGTCTGCGAAGAATTTTATTAGGCCGAGTGTGTCTCCGTGGGGAGCACCGGTGATATTTGTAAAGAAAAAGGATGGTAGCATGAGATTGTGCACTGACTACCGACAGCTGAATAAAGTGACTATTAAGAACTGGTACCCATTACCGCGTATTGATGATTTATTGGATCAGTTGAGGGGTGCCTGTGTATTTTCAAAGATTGATCTCCGGTCCGGATATCACCAGATTCGGATTAAACCGGAGGATGTACCTAAAACAGCTTTCCGATCCAGATATGGACATTTTGAATATCAAGTGATTCCTTTCGGGCTTACTAATGCCCCGGCGGTGTTCATGGACTATATGAACCGCATTTTCAAACCGTATTTGGACCAGTTTGTAATTGTGTTTATTGATGACATTTTAATTTATTCTAAGAGTAAAGAGGAGCACATGGACCATTTGAGGACTGTGTTGCAGGTGTTGAAAGACAAGAAACTGTATGCTAAACCGTCTAAGTGTGAATTCTGGTTGTCTGAGGTGCAATTTTTGGGTCATGTTATTTCTGCAAGTGGTGTTGCAGTGGATCCAAGCAAGATTGAAGCGGTGAGTGACTGGGAAAGACCTAAGACTGTTACCGAGATTAGAAGTTTTCTGGGGCTTGCTGGCTATTATCGCCGATTTATACAGGGATTTTCTGCAATGGTTCTACCGTTGACTCGATTGACACGAAAGGATACTCCTTTTGTGTGGACCCAGGAATGTGAGGACTGTTTTCTGCTACTTAAAGAGAAATTGACCACTGCTCCGGTGTTGACTTTACCTGATCCGGAGGGTGAGTTTGTGTTATATTGTGATGCTTCTAAGAAAGGTTTAGGGAGCGTGTTGATGCAGGAAGGAAAAGTTATTGCATATGCGTCTAGGCAATTGAGGCCGCATGAAGAAAATTATCCGACGCACGACTTGGAGTTGGCTGCTATTGTGTTTGCCTTGAAAATTTGGAGGCACTTTCTATATGGGATGAAATTTGCTGTGTTCAGCGACCATAAGAGTTTGAAATATTTATTTGATCAGAAGGAGCTGAATATGAGGCAGCGTAGATGGGTTGAATTCCTAAAAGATTATGATTTTGAGTTGAAATACCACCCGGGAAAGGCTAATGTTGTGGCAGATGCACTGAGTAGGAAGTCTGTCAATTTATCTCATATGATGATGTGGGACAATGAAGTGATTGAGCAATTCCGTGATATGAAAATAACGGATTTCTTTGCAGGAAGAATGTGTGATATGGAGTTGACTCGGATTGAAAACGAGCTGCACGAGAAGATTAAAGAGACTCAGATTCGCAATGAAAGTATAAAGTATTTGAAAGGCCAGAGTGGCATATCTGTTAATGAACAGGGGCTATTATTATATCAGGGCAGGATTGTTGTGCCCAAGGAACTTGCAGAGGAAGTTATGACTGAGGCCCATAAGGGTCAATATTCTATCCACCCAGGTGCCACAAAGATGTACCAAGATTTGAAAGTTAAGTTCTGGTGGCCTGGTATGAAAAGGGATGTTGCCGAGTACGTGTCTAAGTGCTTGGTCTGTCAGAAAGTGAAAATAGAGCATCAGAAACCTGCTGGATTACTTCAGCCGCTGGACATACCTGAATGGAAATGGGAGAGTATTTCAATGGATTTTGTTGTTGGATTGCCGCGAACTCAAGCTGGTTACGATTCGATTTGGGTTATTGTGGACCGACTCACGAAGTCTGCACATTTTCTACCAGTACGAGTGGATTATACCACAGAGAAGTTGGCAACACTGTATGTAAAGGAGATTGTTAGACTCCATGGGATACCGATTAGCATTGTGAGTGATCGGGACCCGAAGTTTACTTCACGCTTTTGGGGAGCTTCGCAGCAGGCTTTTGGCACTCAGCTTCGGCTGAGCACTGCTTATCACCCGCAGACTGATGGTCAGACTGAGAGGACCATACAGACACTTGAGGATATGCTGAGAGCTTGCACACTGGAACAGGGTAATGCCTGGGATAGGTACTTACCATTGGTGGAATTTTCTTATAATAACAGTTTTCATTCCAGTCTGGGTATGGCACCATATGAGGTTTTGTATGGCAGGAGGTGTCGTACGCCCACTTGTTGGACTGAGGTAGGCGATAAAGAAAGGTTTGGTCCGGATTTTGTGCAGGAAACGACAGTGCAAATTGAAATGATTAGAGAAAAATTGAAACAGGCACAGAATCGGCAGAAAAGTTACTATGACAATAAGCATAGACCGCTGGAATTTGAGGAAGGTGACCATGTTTTTGTACGTTTGTCGCCGGTCACAGGTGTTAGCCGTGCGTTGGGTGTGAGGAAGCTGAGTCCACGATTCATTGGGCCATATCAGATTATGAAAAGAGTAGGATTGGTGGCCTATCAGCTTGCCTTACCCCCTCAGTTGTCTAATTTACATGATGTTTTTCATGTGTCGCAGTTGCGACGTTATGTTCCGGATGAATCACATGTGGTGATGCCGGATAATATTGAAATCAGGGAGAACTTGAAGACTCCCGTTGGTCCCATCGCAGTTTTGGATCGCAGTGAAAAGCGATTGAGAAGTAAAGTGATTCCCATGCTGAAGATTCAGTGGGAAGGCCGCACACCTGAAGAGGCTACTTGGGAGCGGGAGGACGAGATTCTCCGGCTGTATCCTGAGTTAGCGAGCAGGTATGATTTAATTTTGCGGACAAAATTTCAAAAAGGTGGGGTGAATATAACACCTCAAATATTTAAATGTTTATTTTTATATTATTATTTGAAATGAAAGTTGGTGGATTAGTGAAAATCCAAGTATTATGGCCAAAAGGGGCAAAAAGGGCAAAATTGTAAATTGCCAACCGTGTGTTAAGAGGCAAAAATACTGAGTTAGAGATTTCAAATGACAAAAGTAATGCTGGAAATGGAATCAGGGCGGAAAATTGAGTGAACAGGCAAATTTGGGAAAAATTGATGAATAGTGATTTTTAGTGTTAAAATATTGCGGTGTGAGTGTACCGATAGGTGTGAAATTTTTATCAAGATTTTGGAGAAATAAAAATATGTCATGGACTGGAAAAATAATAAGATTAAGGATTTATGATCGGAATTTTTATCGGAGTTAAAGTTAGATCGCGTGTGGGACCCGTGTGACCGAAGTCACTTGGCCCCACCTCCTTTTCTTTCCTTCTTTCTCTCTTCTTTTCCTCTCCATCTCTCGCGCACCTACAGTGAGAAAGACCAAAAACCACCATTTTCTTCCCATTTCACCATTTCTTCGTTTCTCCACCGAATCGCTTGATTTTGGTGTTGAAATCTATCGTAAACAACCTTCCAAAGCCATTGGTAGCACTTAGAAGCCTTGAATCCATCTCTTTGGCCGCGTTTTAAGCAAAGTCAGATCCGACCCATAGGTGTTTTTGGAGATTTCTTGGAGTTTTGAGCTTCAAACGGTTTAGTGAAGCCTTGGTGGTGATCATACAACTCATTGTAAGTATATTTGTGGTCTTTTGATAGTTGATTTCTTAGATCTATGATTATGTGTTCAAACCTTTGATTTTAGATGTGTGATGATAGAGAGCCCAAATGGAAAAATGCTATTAGATGAAAAGGCCTTAGAATCATGTTTATAAGCTAGAAATGCTATGTTAAATTTTGGTGGAAAATCTAGGTTTTTAACTTAGAGAATTTTGAGGAATTTTCATGAAAAAAAATGAATTTTGGTGTAATTGGAATTTGATGATTGTGTAGGGAGCCTCACACGGTTGGAGTTGTGAAAAGTTGAATTGGAGCATACGTTTGGAACGGTGTTGCTAAGTGTTAAGGTAAACTCTTGGAACTTGGGTTTAATCCCTAGTGAGCTCCACCACACCTAGAGGAAGGCTGTGGTTGGAATATGTAGTGATGACATGATGTGTTTGTGTGCTTGTATGCATATTGCTTGTATTGTGTGGAATTGTGTGGTCACTGGCCAGTTGACGAGTGGAGTTTGGACATCCGCTGGATTCATCCTTGTGAGAATGCCAGTCGGGTATTGCCGTGGAGTCGACTCTGGGAGCGGCGCCAGGATGATCCAAACGTGGGACGTCCGCCGGATAGGGCTCATGAGGAGTTCCGGTTGGGTATTGCCATGGAGTCTTCTCAACCATGGGAGAGGCGCCAGGACGGTCTCGGGAGTTATATGATGGAGTCCTTGAACATGAATCCATGAGTGGATGTTCTTGGGTGTCTCCAGGTGGATGGTGATATTGTCTTACTTGCATGCCATATTATGTCATTTTGATACATTTTAGTGAGCCATGGAGTGGAGAGAGCCTCTAGCTCCATTGGTTTACTGAGATATATCCGTATATCTCACCCCGTGTTTGGGGGACCACATTTCAGGTCACTATGAGCCGGGAGGAGCTTCGGGCAAGAAGCCCGTGTAGTGGACGTTGGATGGGCATGCGGTGCATTGGATTGCATGGCTTTTTGGAGGAGTTATGGAGTGCACATAGCATACCATTAGTATTTTGAGACTTAGGTCATGAACATATTGCATGATGTCATGTTCCATGCTTTTGTTAGTGTTCATGGTCATATGCTAAGTCTTGTTATGTTTTATTATTCATGGCTTGGATAACTGTATATTTTGAGTGAGCATGGGACTTGTCCATTGCCACATTCATAGCCTTGAAGTCTTGATGAGTTATGTTGTAAAAATGGTCCATATTTGCATGTAAATGGCCATTATTTTGAGAATGATGTAAGTGATGTTTAATTCAAGGTAAATGCATGATGGAAGGGCCTAGAGCCTACATTAGGACATGATTATGTGTTATGTGGAGTACCAAGGGGTTAGGGATGGATTACACACCCTTTTTGGGGCTCAAAACTGCTGTAATCTGTCATTTTGCTGCATAGTAATCGATTACCCAAGCATGGTAATCGATTACCATGCAACAGGGGACGAAAAATTAGCTACTGTCTGCACTGGTAATCGATTACTGGCCTTTGGTAATCGATTACCATGTGAGGTAATCGATTACCCAAAGTTGGTAATCGATTACCAGAACAGAGGAATCGAAAAATTGGCTACTGCCTCATTTTTGACAGGTGGTAATCGATTACCACCCACTGGTAATCGATTACCACAGTGCAAATTTTGAAAACTAAGGTTTTTCTAGACTAAAAGAGAGGGGTATAACTTGATGGGTAGAACTCCAAATGATACGTGGTTTGAAACCACACGTAGACAATGTAAAGGACTACAACTGGGTAAAAGATGAGAGTAAGATGGTGAGTTAAATGAATTGAATAAAAAGAATGATTAGTGATGTTAGCAAGAATGTATGCTTCCGCAAATTGCTTTTACAGTTATAGTGTTGTTTTAATTGATTACGGAAAAAGTGTTTATGTAAGAAAGGAATATGTTAAAAGAAAAATTTGCCCGTAATTTAATTAATCTAATCACTGTGATTGTAACTGCGCTTAATATCATAATCAATGTTAACAATACCGGTGTACAACGGACTGTTACAACAACTATTTTTAATACATTCAATGAATACATAGAAAATTTCAAAACATCTTTTAATTATTTTAACTTTTCCAACCCATTTCACGTTGAAAGTTTAAATTTTGAATCCAGAATCGAGAAGCCCATTAATACATCTGTCTGCCACCTATAAAAAATAATTGTACAGACTATTTACTTTTGTACCTCAGCTAACTTTCCAAAATTTGTTCTACTTTCTATATAGTAAGATGGTTAAGTTTCCAAAACAACCCGTATCAGCACTACAACTATTTTTAATACATTCAATGAATACATAGAAAATTTCAAAACATCTTTTAATTATTTTAACTTTTCCAACCCATTTCACGTTGAAAGTTTAAATTTTGAATCCAGAATCGAGAAGCCCATTAATACATCTGTCTGCCACCTATAAAAAATAATTGTACAGACTATTTACTTTTGTTTCAAAAAAAATTATTTACCGTAAAAAAATATTTCCCAAAGAAGTAAGTTTTCAAGACATCCTCTAGTGTGAACAAAAAGCTGAGATTTAAGGAGAATGCGACACCTCAGCTAACTTTCCAAAATTTGGTTCTACTTTCTATATAGTAAGATGGTTAAGTTTCCAAAACAACCCGTATCAGCACTACAACTATTTTTAATACATTCAATGAATACATAGAAAATTTCAAAACATCTTTTAATTATTTTAACTTTTCCAACCCATTTCACGTTGAAAGTTTAAATTTTGAATCCAGAATCGAGAAGCCCATTAATACATCTGTCTGCCACCTATAAAAAATAATTGTACAGACTATTTACTTTTGTTTCAAAAAAAATTATTTACCGTAAAAAAATATTTCCCAAAGAAGTAAGTTTTCAAGACATCCTCTAGTGTGAACAAAAAGCTGAGATTTAAGGAGAATGCGACACCTCAGCTAACTTTCCAAAATTTGGTTCTACTTTCTATATAGTAAGATGGTTAAGTTTCCAAAACAACCCGTATCAGCACTACAACTATTTTTAATACATTCAATGAATACATAGAAAATTTCAAAACATCTTTTAATTATTTTAACTTTTCCAACCCATTTCACGTTGAAAGTTTAAATTTTGAATCCAGAATCGAGAAGCCCATTAATACATCTGTCTGCCACCTATAAAAAATAATTGTACAGACTATTTACTTTTGTTTCAAAAAAAATTATTTACCGTAAAAAAATATTTCCCAAAGAAGTAAGTTTTCAAGACATCCTCTAGTGTGAACAAAAAGCTGAGATTTAAGGAGAATGCGACACCTCAGCTAACTTTCCAAAATTTGGTTCTACTTTCTATATAGTAAGATGGTTAAGTTTCCAAAACAACCCGTATCAGCACTACAACTATTTTTAATACATTCAATGAATACATAGAAAATTTCAAAACATCTTTTAATTATTTTAACTTTTCCAACCCATTTCACGTTGAAAGTTTAAATTTTGAATCCAGAATCGAGAAGCCCATTAATACATCTGTCTGCCACCTATAAAAAATAATTGTACAGACTATTTACTTTTGTTTCAAAAAAAATTATTTACCGTAAAAAAATATTTCCCAAAGAAGTAAGTTTTCAAGACATCCTCTAGTGTGAACAAAAAGCTGAGATTTAAGGAGAATGCGACACCTCAGCTAACTTTCCAAAATTTGGTTCTACTTTCTATATAGTAAGATGGTTAAGTTTCCAAAACAACCCGTATCAGCACTACAACTATTTTTAATACATTCAATGAATACATAGAAAATTTCAAAACATCTTTTAATTATTTTAACTTTTCCAACCCATTTCACGTTGAAAGTTTAAATTTTGAATCCAGAATCGAGAAGCCCATTAATACATCTGTCTGCCACCTATAAAAAATAATTGTACAGACTATTTACTTTTGTTTCAAAAAAAATTATTTACCGTAAAAAAATATTTCCCAAAGAAGTAAGTTTTCAAGACATCCTCTAGTGTGAACAAAAAGCTGAGATTTAAGGAGAATGCGACACCTCAGCTAACTTTCCAAAATTTGGTTCTACTTTCTATATAGTAAGATGGTTAAGTTTCCAAAACAACCCGTATCAGCACTACAACTATTTTTAATACATTCAATGAATACATAGAAAATTTCAAAACATCTTTTAATTATTTTAACTTTTCCAACCCATTTCACGTTGAAAGTTTAAATTTTGAATCCAGAATCGAGAAGCCCATTAATACATCTGTCTGCCACCTATAAAAAATAATTGTACAGACTATTTACTTTTGTTTCAAAAAAAATTATTTACCGTAAAAAAATATTTCCCAAAGAAGTAAGTTTTCAAGACATCCTCTAGTGTGAACAAAAAGCTGAGATTTAAGGAGAATGCGACACCTCAGCTAACTTTCCAAAATTTGGTTCTACTTTCTATATAGTAAGATGGTTAAGTTTCCAAAACAACCCGTATCAGCACTACAACTATTTTTAATACATTCAATGAATACATAGAAAATTTCAAAACATCTTTTAATTATTTTAACTTTTCCAACCCATTTCACGTTGAAAGTTTAAATTTTGAATCCAGAATCGAGAAGCCCATTAATACATCTGTCTGCCACCTATAAAAAATAATTGTACAGACTATTTACTTTTGTTTCAAAAAAAATTATTTACCGTAAAAAAATATTTCCCAAAGAAGTAAGTTTTCAAGACATCCTCTAGTGTGAACAAAAAGCTGAGATTTAAGGAGAATGCGACACCTCAGCTAACTTTCCAAAATTTGGTTCTACTTTCTATATAGTAAGATGGTTAAGTTTCCAAAACAACCCGTATCAGCACTACAACTATTTTTAATACATTCAATGAATACATAGAAAATTTCAAAACATCTTTTAATTATTTTAACTTTTCCAACCCATTTCACGTTGAAAGTTTAAATTTTGAATCCAGAATCGAGAAGCCCATTAATACATCTGTCTGCCACCTATAAAAAATAATTGTACAGACTATTTACTTTTGTTTCAAAAAAAATTATTTACCGTAAAAAAATATTTCCCAAAGAAGTAAGTTTTCAAGACATCCTCTAGTGTGAACAAAAAGCTGAGATTTAAGGAGAATGCGACACCTCAGCTAACTTTCCAAAATTTGGTTCTACTTTCTATATAGTAAGATGGTTAAGTTTCCAAAACAACCCGTATCAGCACTACAACTATTTTTAATACATTCAATGAATACATAGAAAATTTCAAAACATCTTTTAATTATTTTAACTTTTCCAACCCATTTCACGTTGAAAGTTTAAATTTTGAATCCAGAATCGAGAAGCCCATTAATACATCTGTCTGCCACCTATAAAAAATAATTGTACAGACTATTTACTTTTGTTTCAAAAAAAATTATTTACCGTAAAAAAATATTTCCCAAAGAAGTAAGTTTTCAAGACATCCTCTAGTGTGAACAAAAAGCTGAGATTTAAGGAGAATGCGACACCTCAGCTAACTTTCCAAAATTTGGTTCTACTTTCTATATAGTAAGATGGTTAAGTTTCCAAAACAACCCGTATCAGCACTACAACTATTTTTAATACATTCAATGAATACATAGAAAATTTCAAAACATCTTTTAATTATTTTAACTTTTCCAACCCATTTCACGTTGAAAGTTTAAATTTTGAATCCAGAATCGAGAAGCCCATTAATACATCTGTCTGCCACCTATAAAAAATAATTGTACAGACTATTTACTTTTGTTTCAAAAAAAATTATTTACCGTAAAAAAATATTTCCCAAAGAAGTAAGTTTTCAAGACATCCTCTAGTGTGAACAAAAAGCTGAGATTTAAGGAGAATGCGACACCTCAGCTAACTTTCCAAAATTTGGTTCTACTTTCTATATAGTAAGATGGTTAAGTTTCCAAAACAACCCGTATCAGCACTACAACTATTTTTAATACATTCAATGAATACATAGAAAATTTCAAAACATCTTTTAATTATTTTAACTTTTCCAACCCATTTCACGTTGAAAGTTTAAATTTTGAATCCAGAATCGAGAAGCCCATTAATACATCTGTCTGCCACCTATAAAAAATAATTGTACAGACTATTTACTTTTGTTTCAAAAAAAATTATTTACCGTAAAAAAATATTTCCCAAAGAAGTAAGTTTTCAAGACATCCTCTAGTGTGAACAAAAAGCTGAGATTTAAGGAGAATGCGACACCTCAGCTAACTTTCCAAAATTTGGTTCTACTTTCTATATAGTAAGATGGTTAAGTTTCCAAAACAACCCGTATCAGCACTACAACTATTTTTAATACATTCAATGAATACATAGAAAATTTCAAAACATCTTTTAATTATTTTAACTTTTCCAACCCATTTCACGTTGAAAGTTTAAATTTTGAATCCAGAATCGAGAAGCCCATTAATACATCTGTCTGCCACCTATAAAAAATAATTGTACAGACTATTTACTTTTGTTTCAAAAAAAATTATTTACCGTAAAAAAATATTTCCCAAAGAAGTAAGTTTTCAAGACATCCTCTAGTGTGAACAAAAAGCTGAGATTTAAGGAGAATGCGACACCTCAGCTAACTTTCCAAAATTTGGTTCTACTTTCTATATAGTAAGATGGTTAAGTTTCCAAAACAACCCGTATCAGCACTACAACTATTTTTAATACATTCAATGAATACATAGAAAATTTCAAAACATCTTTTAATTATTTTAACTTTTCCAACCCATTTCACGTTGAAAGTTTAAATTTTGAATCCAGAATCGAGAAGCCCATTAATACATCTGTCTGCCACCTATAAAAAATAATTGTACAGACTATTTACTTTTGTTTCAAAAAAAATTATTTACCGTAAAAAAATATTTCCCAAAGAAGTAAGTTTTCAAGACATCCTCTAGTGTGAACAAAAAGCTGAGATTTAAGGAGAATGCGACACCTCAGCTAACTTTCCAAAATTTGGTTCTACTTTCTATATAGTAAGATGGTTAAGTTTCCAAAACAACCCGTATCAGCACTACAACTATTTTTAATACATTCAATGAATACATAGAAAATTTCAAAACATCTTTTAATTATTTTAACTTTTCCAACCCATTTCACGTTGAAAGTTTAAATTTTGAATCCAGAATCGAGAAGCCCATTAATACATCTGTCTGCCACCTATAAAAAATAATTGTACAGACTATTTACTTTTGTTTCAAAAAAAATTATTTACCGTAAAAAAATATTTCCCAAAGAAGTAAGTTTTCAAGACATCCTCTAGTGTGAACAAAAAGCTGAGATTTAAGGAGAATGCGACACCTCAGCTAACTTTCCAAAATTTGGTTCTACTTTCTATATAGTAAGATGGTTAAGTTTCCAAAACAACCCGTATCAGCACTACAACTATTTTTAATACATTCAATGAATACATAGAAAATTTCAAAACATCTTTTAATTATTTTAACTTTTCCAACCCATTTCACGTTGAAAGTTTAAATTTTAAGAACAAAAAGCTGAGATTTTCCTATAAAAAAATTTGACTATTTACTTTTGTTCTACTTTCTATATAACTTTCCAAAATTTGGTTATACTTTCTATATAGTAAGATGGTTAAGTTTCCAAAACAATATAATACATTCAATGAATACATAGAAAATTTCAAAACATCTTTTAATTATTTTAACTGTTTCCAACCCATTTCACGTTAATAAATTTTATCCAGAATCGAGAAGTGTCTGCCACCTAAAAAAAAGTGGATGGATTAGTGAAAATCCTGGTATTATGGCCAAAAGGGGCAAAAAGGGCAAAATTGTAATTTGCCAACCGTGTGTTAAGAGGCTTAAATATTGAGTTAGAGATTTCAAATGACAAAAGTAAGGTTGGAAATGGAATCAGGGCGAAAAATTGAGTAAATAGGCAAATTTGAGAAAAATCGATGAATAGTGATTTTTAAGTGTTAAAATACTGAGTTGTGAGTGTACCGATAGGTGTGAAATTTTTATCATTATTTTGGAGAAAGAAAAATATGTTATGGACTGGAAAAATACGTAGATTAAGGAATTATGATTGGAATTTTTATCGGAGGTAAAGTTAGATCGCGTGTGGGACCCGTGTGACCGAAGTCACTTGGGCCACCTCCCTTTTCTTTTTCTTTTCCTTCTTCTTCCTCCATTCTCCCGTGCGCACCTACAGAGAGAAAAGAGACCCAAAACCTTCATTCTCCATTTTCTTCCCATTTCTTCGTTTCTCCACCGAATCGCTTGGTTTTGGTGTTGAAATCTATCGTAAACAACCTTCCAAAGCCATTGGTAGCATCTAGAAGCCTTGAATCCACCTCTTTGGCCACGTTTTTGGCAAACTCAGATTCGACCCATTAGTGTTCTTGGAGATTTCTTGGAGTTTTGAGCTTCAAATGGTTTAGTGAAGCCTTGGTGGTGATCATACTACTCATTGTAAGTATATTTGTGGTCTCTTTATAGTTGATTCCATAGATCTATGAATATGTGTTCAAATCTTTGATTTTAGATGTGTGATGATAGAGAGCCCAAATGCAAAAATGCTATTAGATGAAAAGGCCTTAGAATCATGTTTGTAAGCTAGAAATGCTATGTTAATTTTTGGTGAAAAATATGGATTTGTAACTTAGACAAAATTGAGGAATTTTGATGAAAAATGAGTTTTTGAGTAAATTGGATTTAATGATTGTTGTAGGGTGCCTCACACGGTTGGGTTTGAGAAAAGTTGAATTGGAGCATACGTTTGGAACGGTGTTGCTCGTGTTAAGGTAAA
>JAVKPL010009576.1:0-37944 GCA_032173675.1 Gastrolobium villosum
TCCCAAAATATTTGGCTCTGTGGTCTTTGTTCACATTCCTCCACATCAAAGGTCCAAACTTGACCCTAAATCTATTAGATGTGTCTTCATAGGATATTCCCCTAATCAAAAAGGCTATAAGTGTTATTCACCTTCTCTCCGTAAGGTCTTTGTTTCCATGGATGTTACCTTTTATGAGACACAATCCTTTTTTTCCCCGACTTCTCTTCAGGGGGAGTTTACTGATATGGATGAAGATAAGCCTGGGAAACCAAATGAAGCTGTTGTCTTACCTTGGCCTTTGGAAATAGGGGGAGTTATTGGGACGGAAATAGGGGGAGCAACTATACCTGAGTCTAATGATCCTCCCGGTACTTGTGATCCTCCTGGTAAATGGGGAAAATTCTACAGCAGGCGCAAAATACATCAAGAGACTCTAGACTGCCAGGATCCTGACTCGAGTCCTTGCTCTAGTAACCCACTTGAATGCTCTAGTACAGCCAACATTGATATGCCCATTGCTCTTCGGAAAGGTACTAGATCTTGCACTGCTCATCCTATTTCCCATTATATCTCATATGAGAAGTTATCTCCAGGTTTTCGTGCTTTCAATACTATGTTAGATAGTACCAGGATACCCAAAAATATCCAAGAAGCACTTGATGATCCAAAATGGAGGAATGCCGTATTAGAAGAAATGGATGCACTTATAAAAAATGAAACATGGGATTTTGTGACATTACCTAAAGGAAAGAAAACTGTTGGTTGCAAGTGGGTGTTCACAATAAAATTTAATGCAGACAACAGCATCAATAGGTATAAGGCCAGATTAGTTGCTAAGGGATTTACTCAGACTCATGGGATAGATTATCAGGAGACATTTGCTCCTGTTGCCAAGCTTAACACTATCCGCGTTCTGCTATCTCTTGCCGCCAACCTTGATTGGCCATTGCAACAATTAGATGTCAAGAATGCCTTCTTGAATGGTGATCTACATGAGGAAGTTTACATGGATCCACCTCCTGGTTTTGAAAAAGGGGATGGATCTGTGTGCAAGTTGCAGAAGTCTCTCTATGGACTTAAACAATCTCCCAGAGAATGGTTTGGGAAATTTACTCAAGCTGTTAAGGGAAAAGGGTTCACCCAAGCTCAGACTGATCATACTTTATTCTTTAAACACTCTGATAAAGGAAGAATTGCTATCCTCATTGTCTATGTTGATGATATAATTGTCACTGGTAATGATACCGAGGAGATAGCCTCTTTAAAAAAATGTTTAGCTGACCAGTTTGAACTAAAAGATCTTGGATCTCTCAAATACTTCCTTGGCATGGAAGTTGCTCGAAGTAAGAAAGGAGTTTCCTTAACTCAGAAAAAATACATTCTAGATTTGTTGCAAGAAACAGGTATGCTTGGGTGCAAGCCAGCAGAGACTCCAATTGAAGCTAATATCAAAATGGGAGTTGAAGACGGGGAAGATGTCGATAAGGAGCAGTACCAGAGACTGGTGGGAAAATTAATCTATTTGTCTCATACTCGTCCTGATATTGCTTTTGCTGTAAGCATGGTTAGCCAATTCATGCATTCTCCTAAGGAAAAACACCTTAGTGCTGTTTATAGAATTCTCAAGTACCTCAAGAACACCCCTGGTCGAGGAATTCTCTTTAAAAAGGGGAACAAAAGGATGGTTGAAATTTATACAGATGCAGATTGGGCTGGTTCTGCAGTGGACCGAAGATCTACTTCAAGTTATTGTACTTATGTCTGGGGAAATCTTGTGACCTGGAGAAGTAAGAAACAAACTGTTGTTGCAAGAAGTAGTGCAGAAGCGGAATTTCGGGCTTTAGCCCATGGTATTTGTGAAGGAATTTGGTTAAGAAGACTTCTGGAAGAGTTGAAGATCTCTTATTCCCTACCTATCAGATTATATTGTGATAATAAAGCTGCTATCAGCATTGCTCAAAATCCTGTTCATCATGACAGAACAAAACATGTGAAAGTCGATCGTCACTTTATTAAAGAAAAATTAGAAGACGGTAGTGTATGCTTATCATATATACCTACCAAGGAACAAACGGCAGATATTCTCACCAAAGGATTACTTAAGCCGACCTTTGAGGATTTGATCAGCAAGTTGGGAATGATCAATATATATCTCCCAACTTGAGGGGGAGTGTAGAATATTCTAGAATTCATTTATTTCTTTCTTGTTATCTGTTCCTTTATTTATTAGGCTTTCTTGTTATTGTAAATATGTCTCTTAGTCTTTTGTATGCCTCTTAGTTTTTTGTTCTTATTTATTAGCATTGTTCTTTGTACACAATATAAATTGTACCTCCCTGGATCTTTCAAGAAATGAATCAGAAGTTTATTCATAAAACACTTCTTCTTTTCATCAAATATAATCTGGGCTCCACAAAGCATAGCTTGAAAGGCAACTTAAGGATGTTGGAGATGTCAAATAGATGGGCATTGCTCGAAAGGCAACTGACAAAGATGGTTGGAATGATCATCAGCGTAAAGAGTTGGTTGAAATATTGCATGACAAAGGAAAAGAAGACATCTCTAAAATGATCATAAGCAAAAGTGTATTGGCAAGCAATTATACATTGCAAGATGTTAGAGAATAATATAAATTATTAAAAAGACCATTACCTAACACCTTAAGATTTTGGGTTGAAATGGTTCTTTATATAGTATCAGAGCTTCAAGGACCACGAGGTCACAAGTTCGATTCCCCCCCCCCAACTTTCAGGTGGAATTAAGAAAAGCACAAGGCAGACCAAAAAATGGGCTTGTGCAGCACAAGGGAAACCAACAATGGACTTGTGCAATATCCACGCTTCAAGCCCAAAGGGCTCTTGCGTGAGGGGGTGTGTTAGAGAATAATATAAAGTATTAAAAAGACCATCACCTAACACCTTAAGGTTTTGGCTTAGATACCATGTAAAGAACCAATTCAACCCAAAAGCTTAAGCTATTGGGTGAGGCTACATTAATGGTTTTATATATCTCAACACGCCCCCTCACACGAGAGCCCACTGGGCTTGAAGGGTGGACAATGCACACTCCTCCAAGTTCATCAAGAACAATATTTCTAAAATGATCATCGTTTTGATAAGAGCTTTGTTCCAACACTCTCACCTCCAATAGGAAATACATCCAATGCAACAGGTCAATTCTTTGAAGCTCCACAACAGCAACGTCAACACTTTAGACACTACCAGCCCCAACAAAATCAGCAACGACCATATCAATACATTTGTCAGCCAATTGAGACACCTACTCCTCAAGCAATGGTTGCTGCACAACAACCTGCTCTTCTTCCCACTCCTACCACACAACCTGCATTGGAAGGTTACCTTGATTCTGGAGCAAGTCATCATGTTACAGCTAACCCAATGAACCTGTTACAGAGTCAATAGCTACCAGGAGCAGACCAAGTCCTCATTGGAAATGATCAAGGTTTGCCTATTTGTGCTATTGGTCACTCAAAAATTTTGTCACCTATAGACACAAGTACACAACAACTGAGTTATCTCTCAAAAATCCTTAAGCTCTATAAATAGAGCTCTCTTGTATTCTTTCATTAGATACTCATTACACAATAACAGAATGAGTTTCTCTTCCTCTCTCTCTTCAAACTCTGATAAGCTTTTGCCAGAATTACGTGACATTAACAAACTGTGGGCCTATGAATTGTGGGCTCTTGCATGAAAAGGCATGTTAGATATAAAACTACTCATAATCATTCACTTAACAGCTTAAGCTTTTGAGAGAGAACATGACAGTATCAATTTAAACTAAAAATCACTAAAAGACAAGCATCAAAATAAGACCCAAACCGATTGGCATTTGAATTAAAGGACCTCCCCTTACTGATAGCATGAAGCAAGTCATACTTGCAGTTCCCAATTTGATTATTTAGTAAAAAGAAAGTCGTAAAACAGAAATTATATTGCGAAGTGTTAGAAATAATATAATATTAAATAGCATTGTATTATTTATTATTTTGTTATTCTACCAGGTTATTTGGACTTGGCCAATTAGGTCATTTAACCTCTTTAAATAGAGGTCTTCTGTATAGGTCTTTTGTTCTCTCACAGAGTCTCCTAAGCTAATTCACAGTCGTCTGGGACATCCAAGCCTCTCCAAGCTTCAGCATATGGTTCCATTTTTATCCAGTTTGAAGTCTTTAAATTGTCAGTCTTGTCAGCAAGGAAAGCTCACTCGCTCCAACTTTGCTAATAGAGTCAATAAAAGAGCTGATGCTTCCTTTTCTATTGTTCATTATGATATTTGGGGTCTGAGTCGAACAATGTCTGTTTTGGGTTTTCAATATTTTGTAACCTTTATTGATGATTTCTCTCGTACTTGGGTTTATTTAATGAAAAATCATTTTGAATTATCTTCAATTTATCAAAAAAATTGTGCTGAAATAAATACTCAATTTGGTGCTTCAATTCAAATCTTGCGCAGTGATAATGCAAAAGAATGTGTCTCTTGAATTTTCTAATTTTTTGGAGAAACATAGGACGTTACACCAGGTTTTGTTGCTCAGGGGAAAAATTCTAGAATGGTATGTAATCTTCCTAAATCTTTATATGGCCTGAAGCAGTCCCCTCGGGCTTGGTTTAGTCGCTTTAGTTTTGCTGTTCAATCCTTTGGCTTAACCAGAAGTAAATCCAATCATTTTGTCTTCTATAGGCATAGCTCTTCTGGCCAGTGCATCTATCTCCTGATCTATATTGATGACATCATTATTACTGACAGCGATCAAGTTGGGATTGATCAGTTAAAGAAGTACTTATTCAATCAGTTTCAGACCAAAGATCTTGGCAGACTTCGATATTTCTTAGAGATCGAAGTGGCACAGTCTAGGCAGGGCACCTCCATTTGTCAGAGGAAGTAAGTATGCACTGGATATCCTAGATGAGACTGGTATGTTGGGATGTAAACCTATTGATACACCTATGGATCCTACTGTTAAGCTGTTAACCGGACAGGGGGAGCCATTGACAGACCATGGTCGTTATCGCCGATTAGTTGGAAAGTTGAACTATCTTACTGTGACAAGACCAGACATCTCTTTTGCAGTTAGTGTGGCAAGTCAATTCTTTGACACTCCTTGTGACTCCCATTGGGATGCAGTTATCAGGATTCTTCGATACATCAAAAGAGCACCAGGAAAAGGTTTATTATACACAAATAAAGGGAATGCAGAGGTATCTAGCTATTCAGATGCTGACTGGGCAGGTTCTCATTCGGACAGACGATCCACCTCGGGGTATTGTGTTCTCCTTGGAGGAAACTTGATCTCTTGGAAGAGTAAGAAGCAAACTGTGGTCGCAAGGTCAAGTGCAGAGGCAGAATATTGGGCAATGGGAAATGCAACCTGTGAGCTTATCTAGCTAAAACAATTGCTTAAGGAACTACATCTCTGTGAACAGCAACCTATGAAGCTCATTTGTGACAATCAAGTAGCATTGCATATATCCTCTAACCCAGTCTTTCATGTGAGGGCCAAACATATAGAAATTGACTGTAACTTTGTTAGAGAGAAGATTCAGTCAGGAGAGATCGAAATTCGAAACAGCATTTGTCAATTCTAGTGATCAACTTGCAGATGTTTTCACCAAGGCTCTTAGAGGTCCCCGAATAGATCATATATGTAACAAGTTGGGAGCTTATGATATATACGTACCAGCTTGAGGGGGAGTGCTAGAAATAATATAATATTAAATAGCATTGTATTATTTATTATTCTGTTATTCTAGCAGGTTATTTGGACTTGGCCCATTAGGTCATTTAACCTCTTTAAATAGAGGTCTTTTGTACAGTTCTATACACAATTGAATACAATATATTCGTACATTCTAATTCAAAGCAAGTGGAAAAAAGTGTCAAATAGCAAAACAAGTCTCAACTTGAGAAAATGGTAGAGACCTCTCTTTCAAGAACTAAATTTTCAATGAAGACCTACCTGTAAGCCCCAAAAAGTCTCATAAAAATTGAAATCAATACATATGCCTGGAAAGTAAGGAGAAACTATTAGCTGGAATAAAAAAAAAAAAATATTCTTAATTAAGTACTTTTATTAATAAGAACGGATTAAAAATGTCGTAAGTGAGCTAAGATAATATTCATGACCGTACCTTCCAAGGGTTCTTTCTCATATTTTGTTTCATTTGACGTGTTAAAAACTCCTTTAATATTTAAGGCTGCAAAAGTTTATAAAAAACATCAAAGTGATAAGGTACTCGAGAAAAGGGAACCAAACAAAATGTGAAGCTAGGCTTCACACAATTATACCTGATCGCTCTGATAGTGGAAAGAAATGAGCCAGAAACATGAGAATTCTTCCACAAAAGACCACATCATTTGCCTATAACATCAAAACCAACAAACTGAATGATGGCTATCATGAGAACAATACCCAATTGCAGTGATTTATTAATATAGAAATATGGATCCTGCAGAATCCTAACTAAAATAATACTCATTCAATACTGTAAAGCTCAACATATGTGCAGTTTATCATATAACTACATTACTACTGAACAGGGATCAGTCCTACCCACGCCAAAAGGATGTGCGAAGCCCCCCCACCCCCAACAACCCCAAAAAATAAATAAGTAAATTAAAAAAAAAATAGGGAAACAGCCTCTCCTCAACAGGAGAAAAGGCTATATACAGATGACCTCTCCAAACACTGCAATGGAGTAAGCCTCAGCCTGCAAGTGGTTAGTTATGCTCGATTTCAAAAAAATTCAGTGGTTAATGAGTACAACTGATTTAATAAATGACTTGAGTGGTTAATATTTCTAAAATAGAAATATCCTTTGTTTGCAAGGATTTAAATTGCAGATAGCATCATGTGATTGTGGTAGCCGCTGTAAAGCACCCCATGATCATATCGGCCCATGTTGGTCCGCATCTACCCGCAATAGCCACAATACAATCATGACCAGAACGCAACCGCAACAGCAACTTCTAGCCTTGTTTGTTTATAAGAATGTCTAATATAACTTATAAAAAAAGCAAATGATAAAATAGTGTCAAATAAATAAAATCTAGACATTCCATCTGAACTTTTATATGCTAAAGAGAGTGTCAATCAAAAGTTAAACTCATTTTCTAATTGTTAAGCATGTGAGTAAATAATGTATGTGGAGGAAGGATAGGAGCAACACATCCTGTGAATTCCTTAGTAATTGACCATAAAATCAATCTCCTATCCTCTATTAGCTTTTGGATTTTGATTGTTTTTGTTGAAACTATAGGGTTTTGGTAGAAAAGGTTGAAAACAGAGAAAAAAAAATACTTGAGACTGACCATTGAGTATTGTAATGTGACACAAGATACTAACCAAGTAGTGCAAATCCTAGACTCTTAATTCTAATTAAATAAGGAAACAAATAAATTACTAACGGTAAAATAAAATCTCTAGAATAAGACAAGGTTCCTAACAGAATAAGATTCCCAAAAGTAAGGCAACACAATTATCACAGAAACAACATAAACTATCCTAATGTATTATGCGTCATTCTTTTCCTCTAAATGTTTTGTAGATATTCTAACACTCCTCAAGCTAAATCTTACTAAGCTTTAAAGCTTGTTACGCATTCACACTTCAAAAGAAAATTAATCAAAAAAATATAAAGTGGGATCCATAAAACATGAAAGGAAAAACAACTCAAGGATACTTGAAATGTCAAAAAGATGTTGCTGGAAAGATAACTTAGCAGAATGGCTGGAATGATCATTATCCTAATGAAAATTTCTTGGCAAGAAATCAAGCACACCAAGGCCCAAACTTCTCCAAAAAACATTTGGGAGATTCAAAATGCAGATTAATGCTGGAGAACCAAAAACCTCGAAATAGAACCTAAGGCTGGAGTGTGTTGCAGCCATGGAGAAGAATTCACCGCCAACATAATAACTCATCAATGAGACACGAAAAACCACCATCAATATGATTCTGATTAAATGATTGTCACCGCCAAGAAGAGATACAGCTTTGGATTACCAAACTAATCTAAATGCAGCAAATAGAAGCAGCGACCAACTTTAAAGGCTTAAAGACGAAGTTAAAAGCAAAATTTTTTTTTACTAGAACATAACTCGTGTTCAAAGTACCTTTGACAGCCGGCGAAGAAGCTGATTGCAGGTTCTCAGCATTACAAGTTTTCCTCTGGCAAAAAGTTCTTGCTATATGTCATGCAAAACATAAAAGTTCCAAGCAAATACAGGTCATGATAAGGTACTTATGCAGTAAATAATTAAGTAGACACGCAGAAAGGCTAGAAACAACTGAGAAATATACCTTTCCCAATATATCTTGTTTGCTCTCTATATAACCAAAAATATCCTTGCAGTTTTTCATTGTAGACATTTCAGTCAAGTCTTCCAACAGCTGAAAAATCATACCACCTTCAATGTGTTCTTTTTCACAAAGATATAGCACTATATCTGAAAAGTGAAAACCACATACAAATACAAACATGAGTAGGAGGGAAGCATAGACAACTATACAATTAAGATGTAACTAAAACACATTAAAGCATTCCTAAATGAACAGAAAAATATAAGAATGTAAAAGTTACTCAAATGGCCACAAATCCATTTAAAATAATTCCTTGTAAGAAAGTGATATATGCTACATCAAAATCATAAGAACAAATGATCATAAAACACCAGAAAGAATATTTACTGATAAATGAAATGGTATACAGACCAAGAAGGCGAGGAATGTGGCCCTGAGTAGTTTCACTAGCATCCATTGATTGCCCATATTGCATTATTTCCTCCCCAGACTCTACTGCTGCTGACTAAACCAAAGTCCAAACAAAATAATTCAGGTCATAAACAGACATAACCAAGGCAACAATAAAACCAAGAAGAGAAAAGAAACACAAACAGCATTAGATAGTCCAATGTCTGAAATTGTTTTTCTTAAAAAACTCTTTTTAGTTTTCAGTTCCCTTTATTCAAGTCAACTAAGTGTTTTGACGACAATGTATAGTGCACAATTTAATAAACCTAAGACTACTTTTAAATGGAAGGAAAAAGAGAGAAAAAAGAAAATACTTAAGAGGATATTATTCAAAAGTAAGTAAGTGCCAGCAGGAAAATAAAATAGAATGTGATGAGGATCCAGGTCCTCAACAGTTATCACATAAGCTTCAACCTTTCAAGCAATTTTACAGCTGTAGGAACCAAGTCAAGTCAGAGGCAGTTATATCAGAGGCAGTTAACAGAGGTTAAGGGAATGGCTGAGGAAAAGGTTAGTGGGGGGTAGTTATTAGCTGGAGTAGTGGGCAGTTGTGGAAAGAGATGTTAGTGTAGGAATGTTTTTATAGGAGTAGAATGAAAGTTAGAAAGTTATGCATGTTTGTAATATATTTCTCTAGGCTGCTTACGCAGAGGACTTGAAGAAATATCTTCAGGTTGGAAGCATCTTGCTCATTGTGTTTTCTTGCTGTGTATTCTACTTTTCCTTGAGTTTAAATAAAATCTCTTTACAGAAATTAAAAGAGCTGAAAAACCCATCAGAATGTGCCACAAATTACATTGATCTCTGCCAAATAAAACATGGATAACATTACTGAGAAATATAATATGCATTGAAGGCCAATATAGTTAAACCAACATTACAGTATAGTAACAAGGAAAGTGCTTTACTATAAAGCAAGTGTTGTAATAGACTAATAGTCCCACAACAATCCTGCATTCTCTACCCTATAATATTCTCTGTAATTTATTGTAATTATTGTAAAATATTTTATTACCATAGATTAGTCATTATTTTAAGCAATCAGTTATTTTAGATAGGTCTATATGTTAGAATGAACCCATATATAATAAAATTAATTCAGAAATAATATTAGAATGATTCTCTGTCTAAATGTCTTGTTTTTTTTCCTTCAGTCACTCCCTAAAATGCTTGTTTTTCAACAAGCATAATGCTTTGTACTTCTCTCACATTTGATTAACGGAATACAATTACTTTTGTACTCATGACTGAATCTTCAACAGATAAAATGAAATTAAATTAAATTTTAGCATCTGTAAATAACAAGCATAAAAGACACACAAAAGAAAAAAATCCCTAAATAAGCACCGTTGGTAACTCGTTGAGATTTCCCAAGAAAATAAACCAATTTGCAGAATTCCAATTAGATAATCACTAGCATATGAAAAACAAGTGACTAGTCGATTAACATGGGCAAGAGTTATACATACCACAAATTCCTGAAGTAGCATCCGTAGAATATTTTCTAGAAACTGGTTCTCATCTTGGGCCAACTTTGTTTGTTTCTGTTAAACACAAGACAATTAAATTAACCACAGCTTTTAACAATATCACATGAGAACTATCTGAATAAGGAACCTCAGGCTCCTGCTGTTAATCAGTCACCATGTAAAAATCACAGAAATGGAATCATGGATCAAAAATTGAAATCAAAAGACAACCATATTGTCATTTTAGTAATTAAAGTTATAGATACCACATAACCCCCCCCCCCCCCCCCCCTTTTTCTCTTCTCACAGTGCCTTAAATACAAATTTCTTGCATTTTGTATCATCAAGCCTGAGGCCTCAACCCCAAAAAGTGATTAGAATAACATGCATAATCAATTCTAATAACAACCACCACCACCAATGTACTCTTTCACAAAAAATAAATAAATAAATAAATAAATAAAGAGCTAAAATCACTATTACATCTGAACTTTTAAAAACTAGTTCCACAATGTTCTTTACCATAAACAGGAAAGGAGTTAGAATTTCAAAAGAATGGATATACCTGAGGCTTTATAACTTCTTGAACAGTCTGCAAAGCAAAACTTTCAGGTGGCCCAGGCTGTACTATGGCCCTTTTAAACACCTCCTGAAAATAATAACAAACCAGAAAAGACATAGCCAATGAAATTGAACAAATGAAAAACCAAATAATAATAGCAGAAAAATAAATAATAAAAATCCAATTCCAAAAAAAAAATAAAAAATTCTCCGAAGCTGAACAAAAAATGGGAATAATGGATTCTTCCCCCTCTTCAAGAATCGAAACAAACCCACCACACCACCCAAAATGGTGCATGGTTTTGATTTTTACCAACCAAAAATTCAACTTTATGACAATGTTTCACTGAAGAAGTAAAGGAAGCTTACCATTTCAATTTGAACACAAACCCTTCTTTTATTTAACCGCGAAGCCTTCGATAATAACTCAAAAATAAATAAAGATTTGATTTTTCCAGGAGCACAACACCCAAATTGTGATTCTGCAAAGTAAATTGAAAAAAAATCAAATTTTCATTTTCATTGCACAAAATTTCGAAAGTACGTGGGGCAAAATAAAATAAAATAAAATACGAATAGGAAGCTTGGGGCACTCACATATAGAGTTGAGAATGCTATTGCGGCTCCTCTTAGTTTTATGACTTCAATTCAAACACTCAATGAAAGAGAGTGAAACGTTGCTTTGTGAGGACTACGTAGGAGAATGCTGTGTCTAGGTTCGTATTGTGTTCCCTCTATTAACATCAAGAAATTTCATTCGTAATTTGTAATTCTGAACCTTATGTATAAAAATAATATATTAAATTTATTGTTAAAGGAATAAGAAATTAAAATGTATAAATTGAATAATCGTATAATTTGGAAGCATTTAATAATGAGGGAGGATATTTTGATTACCAAAATTTTTCACTAATAAGTTACTACCAATCTAATCATCATTGGATAGAGAGAATCCTAAAAAATTTATGAATAGAGAGAAAATGTTGATCTAATATAATTAGATAGGTAATAAGTTGGTAGTAAAAAAATTTAATAATAAGAATATCCCTCCTCTTTCCTAATATTTCCTGAATGACGCGTTAAGAATTGTTTTATTTTACATCCGAGGTGGATTTAATATAAAATATACTAAACTAAATTTAGTGTAAAATATTTTCAATTTTTGGGTAAATTTTAGATCGAATTTCGACGAATAAAGGTTTTATTTTAGGTCATTATTAGTTTGATGGAGTAAATTTTGAAAAAATGTGCATGAAAATAGAGGAGATACTGCAAATAATATGAAATAGTTATTATTCTATTTTTCAAATTTTACCAGTGTTATAAAAATTGATCCGAACCTATGAAACACCGACACTTCAAAAATGATAATACTCTCGGACACCCCGACACTCCAACATATGTTATAGAAATTCAAAAAAAAGATTCAAAGATTGATTTGCATTGAGTTTTTAGTTCAAAATATTAGATTCGTTGGATTATGATTATCATTTTATTGAGTTTAATATAGATATTTGGGATATTTTATGTTTATTTGCAAAATTTATGAATATTATAAGTTTAGATTCATTTTTTTGTTAAATTATTGAATATTAAATATAATATACACTAAATAAATTAAAAATATTATTTAATATCAAAACGTGTCCTAACGTGTCGAAATCTAACATTTTTTAGAATTAACGTGTCGGAGTGTCGTGTCATATCGTGTCACGTGTCCCGTGTCGGTATCGGTGCTACATGGATCCGAACAATATAATATTCAAATAATAGTAATAAAAAATGTAGGGGTTCAGCTGAAGGCACCTCTCCCAAGCCCAATTAATTATGTGTTAGATTTTTTGTACCAAAAAAAAAATTATGTGTTAGATTTTGTAGGTTGTAATGATTATATTTAGATAGGATTAGATGTAGATATTTTTAGTTTAAAAGAAAAAGAAAAGAAAAATCAACCCCCTCATTCTATATATATATATATATATATATATATATGGGCAGGATATTCTTACACCGGTGTAAGAATTAGAAGTCTTACACTCAATCTTGACCATTGATCCACTTGTATCCAATGGCTCTCATTACTAAAAAATTTGAGCCCTTAGATATAAGTGGGATTAACGGACAAGATTAAGAGTGTAACTTATACTGGTGTAAAATGATCCTGACCCATATATATATATATATATATATATATATATATATATATAGGGTTTTATAAGAGTTATGTTGTAGGAAAAGTGATTGTATAATGTTATAGAGATTCGTTTTGCGTGTCAGAGTTTTTTTTTTGCTGCGGGCCCCACAAAATGTTGTGAGTGTAGGAAAGTTTTTCTGGTCATGTTAAATGATAGATGATAAACCCATATATATATATATATATATATATATATATATATATATATATATATATATAGATTTTATAAGAGTTATGTTGTGGGAAAAGTGATTGTGTTATGTATAGAGATTCGTTTTGCGTGCCGGAGTTTTTTTTTTGCTGCGGGCCCCACAAATGATGTGAGTGTATTAAAGTTTTTGTGGTCATGTTAAATGATAGAAAATAAACCCTATATATATAAGGAATTAATTTTCTCATTTTACATGAGAAAATTATCTCATGTTACACTCACAATATATGCGTGGGGTCCACAAAAAAGTGAGAAGACTAAAAAATTAAGATGGGACCCACTCATATATTATAAATGTAACATGAGATAATTTTCTCATTTAAAGTGAGAAAATTATTTCCCATATATATATATATATATAAGAATGAGGCTGCGTAAAATCGAGAAAGATATATATATATATATATATATATATATATGGGTTTTATAAGAGTTATGTTGTAGGAAAAGTGATTGTGTTATGTTATAGAGATTCGTTTTGCGTGCCGGAGTTTTTTTTTGTTGCGGGACCCATAAAATGATGTGAGTGTATGAAAATTGTTGTTGTCATATTAAATGATAGATGATAAACCCTATATATATATATAGGGAATTAATTTTCTCATTTTTGCATGAGAAGATTATCTCATGTTACACTCACAAAATATGAGTGGGGTCCACAAAAAAGTGAGAAGACAAAAAAGTCAAGATGGGACCCACTCATATATTATTATTTTTATTTTTTTTGGTAATCACCCACTCATATATTATAAATGTAACATGAGATAATTTTCTCATTTAAAATGAGAAAATTATTTCCCATATATATATATATAAGAATGAGGCTGCTTAAAATTGAGAAGAAAGAAATCTATATTTCTACACTAAAGTAAAATCATTCTTTGAGAAGTTTTCTAACGTGTCGCTCTCTTTTTTCAATATTTATTTTGTGTTTACACTTGAAATCATTTAAAGTATTTTCTCTTTTGGTAACTTTTTAAAAATTCGAAATATGAACTTTATATAAGTGGGAGAAGAGTTCAACACTAATTGATGATAAACATATGCATTTACATCTCATTACTTTTTCAAAATTCGAATTTTAAATACAATATAAGTGGAAAAAGAGTTTGACATTGTTTAGTGTCAACAAGCTCTATTAATTCAAACCATACCTTATTAATTCCACAATGGTCTAATTAAGACGTACCATGTCTTATTTTGAACTTAAGATGTATTCATATTGTCATAAAATTTGGTGTTATTTAGAGTTGAAGAAACTGCCCAGTTTGCCTATGAGTGAGAGATGTTTCTGTCTGCGCTGTATTTTACAACATTAGTTCACGTTTTTTGAAAATTTCATATCTCTCTCTTTTCTTACCCGAATTAAGTTTATAATATATCAAACTGAAGCTTGAGGTGTCTCTTGGAAAATATTAAAATTTGGGGGAAAAACAGATGTGTGTAACGTCTACAGTTTTAAAAACAGTGAGGACTGTTTATGTGCCTAACATTACATTTTTGACAGTTTTAAGAAAGTAACTTATGGCGAGCGTTTTGCTTGGTTTGATTTGTTTTCATCTTGGTTAGAGTATTCTCCGTCTAAAGATGTTGCATTTTTTTTTTTTTGGTAAACAAGATGTTGTGTTTTGTTTGCCTTGTTATTTATTTAGTAATCAATATGGTAATGGATATTTTGAATTTAATACACTAAGTTGATGAGGGTATCAAAAATTGTAAAAAGGTCAATGATGGACAAAAAAATTATGCATTTCTATACCATGTTGGAAAAATTGTTATCTCGGAGCATAAAAGTGTTGTGAGTGTTATTGAAGACAGTGGGTGATGTTATATCACTAAGAAATTTGAACCCATGTAAATAACAGAGGGAGTAGACGATCAGAATTATCATTGTGCAATAATAAAAGTAAATTAGAACAGACTTACTTGTTGTCAGTAGTATATAACAGATAGATGAAGAATGAATGCAGAATTAGGAATTAAATCTGAGCCCACAGAATGTGTCTTCTTAAGACAATTTGCCCCCTCATTGATGCCAAAGGTTGATGGACACTTGTCTCCCAGTATAGAACGGATTTCGTCTGAAGAATGGTGGCACTACCAATCAACAGCCCAAACGAACACAACAATATGCCAGAGGAAATCACACCGGAGTATGAACAAGAATATGCAAACCGAAGGATAAAAATTCCGGCAGAGTTTCAGTGCAGGAAAAGTTGGATCCATTTTATGAAGGTGTTAGTATCTATTTATAGACACTGACCGGTCACGTTTCAAAAGGCACATATTCGACGACGAAACAACACATCCGTTGGACACGAAAAGACACATTCATTCAACACGAAAAGGCACTCATTCAAGGATGAAACAACATGTCTATTAGGATGAAACGACACATCCGTTCGGATGAAACGACATATTCGTTCGTCGACGAAAAGACACACCCTTACACTACCAAACTTCTTATTCATAACCAATAGATTGTCTACACAATTTATATATATATATATATAGATAAATTCCAACAATCCCCCACATGGATAAGAAGACAAATCATCGTGACAAAAATGCATAAGAATATAAATGCAAAGTATAATTCCTCAACGAGAAACAACTGCATCGAGATAGGTGGAGTTACCTTTGAACCTTCTCTAGTGAAAACCTATCGGATATACTCAGTCAATCGGTGGTCTAGGGCGACTTGAACCGTCAACCTTTAGTGTATACCTAGACAATAGGAGTCACACAATTGCTTCTCTAGCATTGTTGGTCCTTTGTTGCGCCCATTTTGGCCGTGGGACACCTGTCTGGTTCTGCGAGTGTTGTTAGAGAATCGACCTTTGAAAAATTCTCATAGAAGCGGCCCTCACTTCACACTCACATAGGTGATTTCTTGTGATGTAACTCACTATACATCATCTGAACACAACAG
The DNA here is from genome assembly GCA_032173675.1 of Gastrolobium villosum. Classification (NCBI taxonomy): domain Eukaryota; kingdom Viridiplantae; phylum Streptophyta; class Magnoliopsida; order Fabales; family Fabaceae; genus Gastrolobium; species Gastrolobium villosum. The sequence goes on from JAVKPL010009576.1 coordinate 16,123, forward strand.
ATTAAGAAATCATTAAAAGCCTAAGTGCTCACCCTCATAAATACATTGTCTTGTCTAAGGAATGAGTATGAGTTTAAAAACTCCACATTGTTTGGACAGTCGATCATCACTTAGTTGTCTCTTTGAACCTAGTTCATGGGATCTCCACTCTTCTAGGTAGAGTTACCGCAATGCTCAACAATTGATAGGCCTTAAACTCATTCCTTTCGACAAATATTCAACCAACTCTCTAGGAATCCCTTTGGTTAACGGATCCGCTATGTTCTCTTTAGACTTAACATAATCAATTGTAATGATTCCGTTCGAGAGTAATTGTCTTACGGTATCATGTCTATGATGTATGTGTCTAGACTTACCGTTATACATGACGTTCTTGGCCCTTCCAATAGCTGCTTGGCTATCACAATGTATGCATACAGATGGTACCGGTTTTGGCCAATTAGGAACATCCTCAACAAAGTTACGAAGCCATTCGGCTTCTTCACCGGCCTTATCTAAAGCAATAAATTCTGCTTCCATGGTTGACCTTGCGATGCAAGTCTGTTTGGACGATTTCCAAGACACAGCACCTCCACCAAGGGTAAACACATATCCACTTGTGGATCTAGTGTCATTAGAGCCGGTGATCCTGTTTGCATCACAATACCCTTCTAAAACTGCGGGGTATTTCTCGTAATGCAAAGCATAATTTTGAGTATACTTCAAGTATCCCAAAACTCTTACCATAGCTTTCCAATGATTTTCATTTGGATTACTAGTAAAGCGACTTAGCAGACTTACTGCATAAGCAATATCAGGTCTGGTGCAGTTCATAACATACATCAGGTTACCCAACACTTGAGCATATAGCTTTTGTGCTGTAGCTTTACCAATGTTCTTTAATAAACTAAGATTACAATCTACAGGGTTCCTCACAGGGGTTATATTCAAACTTTTGAAATTCTCAAGAACATTAGCTATATAGTGAGCCTGTGATAAGGCCAACCCTGCAGATGTTCTATGGATTTTAATACCTAGGATAACGTCTGCTATCCCCATATCTTTCATATCAAATTTACTTTTTAGTAATTGTTTAGTAGCATTAATCATTTGACTATTACTACCCATAATCAACATGTCGTCTACATAAAGATAGAAAATGGCAAATCCTTTTCCTGTATTTCGAACATAGACACATTTGTCATACTCATTAATTAGAAATCTATTTGATAACATAACATTATCAAATTTCGCATGCCATTACTTTAGAGCTTGCTTTAACCCGTAAAGGGATTTTATTAAGCAACAAACTTTCCGTTCTTGTCCTGGAACAACAAAACCTTCAGGTTGTTTTAAATATATTTCTTCTTCCAGGTCGCCGTTTAAGAATGCGGTTTTAACATCCATTTGATGTACTTCTAGTCCATTCAAAGCAGCTACTGCGATCAACATCCTAATGGATGTGATCCGTGTAACAGGAGAATAAGTATTGAAATAATCGAGACCTTCACGTTGCCTGTAGCCTTTTACCACAAACCTTGCTTTGTATTTATCAATAGTGTCATTCTCTTTCATTTTTCTTTTTAACACCCATTTACTCCCTAAAGGCTTATTGCCAGGAGGAAGATTTACCAATTCCCAAGTGTGGTTGGACAAGATAGACTCTATCTCACTATTGATAGCCTCTTCCCAGAATGGTCCTTCTGGAGACATTATAGCTTCCTTATAAGTCCGAGGCTCATTTTCTAATAAACGTATCATAAAATCAGGTCCAAAGGATGTGGCCGTCCTTTGCCTCTTGCTACGTCTAGGTTCATCTTCTATATCCTCTACAAGATCAGTATCAGTTGTAGCATCTCGAGGTATCACAACCTGATCATCATTGTTATCACTTGATATCTTATCATCATTATTGCCACTGGATTTGTAAGAACCCACACCGCTAATTAAGGTAATTAGCGAATTAATTATGATAATTAGGAAATAATTCCATAATTGACCCTAATAATTATTAATGGGCTTAGATAATTATATTGAGTGAGTAAAAATGCTGAAAGTCGCCTTTCAGAAGAAAAGCACAGATACCGGTTCTGCTACTTGGTATAAATGCGTACCGGAAAAGTATCCCGGAAAATTATAACGAACGCATGATAATTACTAGAATATTATGTAGGACTTGTAAAACAAGTTTCAAGTCAAAATGACGTAATCTGATGCCAGAACTGATACTGGCTATGGAAAAGCGCGTACCGGAAAGGTGCTCCGAAAAATAAAATAAAAATATGACAAATCTTAGAAAAATGCGTAGGTCTAGAATCCGAAGTTTGGGATCAATATCTTTTACTTTGCGATTAAGGCTAATACTGCGCGATTAGTGACTTTGCCTATAAATAGACCCATTAAGGGCACAAAACCCTAGGTCTAAATTCTCTTCACATGAGTGTGGGCTGCAGCTTGTGTCTTGCATGCAGCCACCCTCTTCCTTGCTTGGTTGCCACCAAGTTTTCATCTTTCCTTCTTCTTTCACACTCTCCTTCTTGTAAACACTTGTGAGTGGCCTTGTGAGTGTGAGAGGTGGTAGTTTCTGAGTTGAGAAACCTGTGTGTGTGTAGTTAGTGAGCATGAGTTTGAAGCTTTAGTAATGGCTACTTTGTGGTAGTCATTGTGAGCTTCAAAGTGCCTTCTTGTGGTGCAAGAACCCACCTTGAAGTGCCATTTTCGTGCTCCTACTTAGGCTGAGTTTGAGGAACCTTGGGAGAGCTCCAAGAGCACAACTTGCCTCTGTTTTGAACTTTGGTAAGTTACCTCACTATGATCATGGGTTTAAATGCTTAAAAATGGAACCTTGATGCATGTATTGAGCTAAGTTACTAACTTAAGGGTGGGGTAGGTTAAACACACCTAGAAATGCATGTTTAAGTGCCTTTAATCGGTTAAAAAGTTGAACCTATGGATTGGATACTCACGAAATGCAGAAAATGCATTCTGTCGTGAGATATCCGGATATTGTCGGGCAGATATCCGGATATCAGTATCCGGATATGATATCCGGATATCCATATCCGGATATGGGGACAGCAACGAATCTGTTTCGGTAAAAATTCGATATCTTGAGCTACAGAGCTCCAAATCGAGTGCCGTTTGGACCTATGTGTAGCTAACACATAAGGCAATAACCCTGTAAAATTTCGTAGCCATTGGATAAGTGGTTTGATCTCAGTGTTAGTTTAAAGTCGCGTCTTGGGTGCTGGAAATTCAGTTGGCAGCAGTCACTTTGCGAAAATCATAACCGGAGTTATACAACTCCGATTGAGACATAAGATATGTCGTTGGAAATCTTGTGAGGTCTAGTTTAACATATTAAAATCTCAGAATTTTTGGTAAAGAATTACAACTGCAGTTTTAATAAAATGGATCCTTGGGAGTGATATCTCGCGAAATGCAGAAACTGCATTCGGTCGTGAGATATCCGGATATTTGTCGAACAGATATCCGGATATGGGTACTGGGTATCCGGATATGGTATATCCGGATATGGTCAGTGTGATATTCGGATATGGCATATCCGGATATGTCCCTTGTGATATCCGGATATCCTGGGATTTCGCAGGTAGCTGTGCTGTGTGAACAGTAAGCTATTGGGGGTTTGTGGACCCTAGATTAAGGAAGTTGAACTTCTGTAATTAATAAACTAAGTCAGAATCACATGATTAAGGGCTTATGGCTTTGTGGGAAGCCTTGAGACGTAAAACGTAAAAGAAAGGCGTAGTCTTTAAGTTGTATGCTTGTGATGCATGATTATTAATGTATTATTGGTCCATATCAGATTGTGATACTGTTGTTGTGGACTTGTGAGTGGTTGGACTCTTGGCTTGGATAGCTAGCTTGCAAGGTAAGCTATCGTGTCCTCGGTTTAGCCATTTTGATGTTCCACCATGTCCCATGGGGATGAGTTTATGCATGCTGTGTTACATGCTTTGATTATTTTGGAAATGCTGTTGAGCTGTTTATATGTAATGAGCTATTATGATATGCATGTGGTGTCCACCTAGACGGCAATCCTGAGTATGTAGTACATACAAGATGGAGAAGCATGTGGGTGAGGTGCAGGTAGTATCCATGTACTCATGTAGGCATAGACGTATTCCTACATTTCTCTGGCCAGTAGATTTGAAAGCACACATGGCATGATTAATTGCTGCATCGCATGATTTTAGAACTTATACTGTAATACTGTTTTTGGAACTTATATTACACATGTAGTGAGCTTGGGGTGGAGACTCCTTGAGGACCCCTTGTCTTACTGAGATTTCTTGTTAGAGATCTCACCCCACGTTTGGGGACGCTTATTTCAGGATCAGGAAATGTTGAGGGCTCAGGTGGCAGGAGGCCAGAGCTGAGCTGATATGATGATATACTGACTGCTGTTATGTTTTCCGACTGTTGTTTATGTTTTCTGCTGAGTTTATGTTGAGACTGTTATTGGGCATTGTTGCCTTATTTGGTGAGCATGGGGTTTGTCCATGCCACATGGTTGATTATTGTCTTTTGTTTTGCTGTTGTAATTTAAGTATCAGGATTTTGGCCCAGGCTGCGTGTTGTAGTCCTGTAGCTTTAGATACTCACATTATATTTATGTACGAGGTATTCAGTTAGTTGTCTTGCAATTTACATACAGGCAGTATTTTTATGAAAATGATTAAGTAATCAAGTTGGTTAAGTTAATGACGTCATAATTGAATTAAAGAAAAAGTTATTCCGCATTTTAATTAAGCGTGGCTTAATACGATAGTGTGTTAACAATCCGGGTTAACACGGGTTGTTACATTTTATGGTATCAAAGCACTTTCTAGGGAAGAGCCTGTATGTATTGCAATAACTTAGGATGTGTCGTTGCGTGTCTACTTTGTGTTCTCTCTAACTGGTGTTTGTTATGATAATGCATATGTGACCACATGGCGTGGGCCTGATCAACTCATTCTTTGTGTAACTTGTGCAGAGTCATGGTACCACCAAGGAGGAACACTAGTACGAGTGAGGATCAGACGAATCCTGTCCTGGCTGCATTGGCTGAGATGCAGGCGGCCCGACTAGCCGACCAGGAAGCCACGAGGCTGGCGAACCGGGCGATGCTGGACGCTATACGAGATGCGAACCGGCAAACCACGGCAGAGGTTCTGGAGGAGAACCGGATGGCCAACATGACGATGATGAGGGTCATGTTGGAGGAGCTGAGGGCTGGTCCTGCTGCGGGCCAGGGTCCTCCACCACCTCCACCGCCGCCACCGCCTCCACCTCCGCCTAGTCAACAGGAGGACACCCAGAGCCAGATGGGCGAGGGTAGTCATTTGACGGGGGCTATGCAGACTATCCCCGTTCTTGCTGAGGATCGTGACGAGATCGATCGCCGGCTGAATGCTTTCCGCAAGCATAAGCCACCTACCTTCGACGGATCGTATGATCCCATTGCTGCTGCCAGATGGTTACAGGCGCTGGACAAGATTTTCCGGATCATGCAGTGCACCGATCCGCAGAAGCTGTTGTTCGCCACATACATGCTGGAGGGCAAGGCCCATGAGTGGTGGACCAACCTGTCTCAGGTCTATGAGATGCAAGGTCATGTGATGACAGGGCCATTCTTCGAGGAGAGCTTCCTGGGTCAGTACTTCCCTTATGACTCACAGGAGAGGAAGCAGGGGGAGTTTGACCGGTTGGTGCAGGGCTCGTTGTCTGTCGACGAGTACCTGGCCAAGTTTAATGAACTGGTCAAGTTCTCTCATTTTCGCATGGCGAGGCCTACTCCTACATTCTTGGCGGCCAAGTTCCGGAGGGGACTTAATGAGGATATTGCTGGACATCTCGCTGGTTCTGCTTCGAGAGACTTCGGAGCGTTGGTGCAGCAGTGCCGCGACATCGAGGACTACTGCCGGGCGAGTCAGGCCAAGAGGGCCAAGGTTGAGGTGCCACAGAGCGCTGGTGGTTCTACTCCCTGGAAGAACAAGAAATTTGCCAACAAGGGCAAGGGTAAACCACCGTTGGCGGCTAAGCAAGCGCCAAATCAGTTCAGGAAGACTGCTGCTTCGGGGAACGCCGCTAGACCTCCTGCTCCCAGATGTTCTGGATGCGGGAAGTCACATTTTGGGCCGTGCTCTACCGGTCAGCTGATTTGCTTCCAGTGTGGCAAGGAGGGCCACTACTCGAGAGATTGCCCGACGGCGAGAGTTGCTGCAGTGCAGGCTGTGCCATTGCAGATGGTTCCTACTGGGGCACCAGCCGTGCCACCTACCACCGGACGAGTCTACACACTTGATCGTCAGCAGTCGGACAGAGCTCCGAACCTGGTCAGAGGTACTGTTACCATTGGTGGATCAACTATTGATGTTTTGTTTGATTCCGGGGCAACGCACTCTTTTGTTGCTACCCCTATTGCTGTGGGGCTTGAGTTGCCCAGTGATGTGCTTTCTCCACCGATGCGGGTTACCACCGCCACCGGAGAAAAATGTTTGACCTCCACTGTTCATCGCGATGTAGCGTTTCAGTGGGATGGCCGTGACTTCTTGGTAGATCTGATAGGATTACCGATGGCCAACCTTCAAATTATTCTGGGCATGGATTGGTTGTCCAGAAACTGTGCAATGATTGACTGTTGTGCCAAGAAAGTGGTGATGTCTCCGGGTGGGTCCACAGCCAGTTCCTCACCGTTCATTTCAGTCCTGCAGGCGAGGAGGGCCTTGAGAGCAGGGGCATTTGGCTATGTCATGTTGGGAGGTTTGGTGAGTGGGACACAGGAGGATCTCACTGGCATTCCTGTGGTGAGGGAATTCCTCGAGGTGTTTCCTGAGGAGATTCCTGAGTTTCCACCACAGAGGGAGATAGAGTTCTCCATTGACTTATTGCCTGGTGTGGGGCCTATATCGTTGGCTCCATACCGGATGTCGCCACCAGAGTTGGCGGAGCTGAAGAAGCATATCGAGGAGCTTTCAGCAAAAGATTTTATTCGGCCGAGTGTGTCTCCCTGGGGAGCACCGGTCATATTTGTGAAAAAGAAAGATGGGACCATGCGGTTGTGCACCGACTACAGACAGTTGAACAAGGTGACAATCAAGAACAAGTATCCTCTTCCACGCATTGATGATTTGCTGGATCAGCTCAGGGGTGCTTGTGTGTATTCCAAGATTGATCTCCGGTCCGGTTATCATCAGATACGGGTAAAGCCGGAGGATGTCCCAAAGACAGCTTTTCGCTCGAGGTACGGGCACTACGAGTACTTGGTGATCCCGTTTGGACTCACCAATGCACCCGCAGTGTTCATGGACTACATGAACAGAATCTTCCAGCCGTACCTGGATCAGTTTGTGATCGTCTTCATTGACGACATCTTGATCTACTCCAAGACGGAGGAGGAGCATACCGAGCACTTGAAGATTGTGTTGCAAGTGCTAAAAGAGAAGAAGCTCTATGCGAAGCCGTCAAAATGCGAGTTTTGGCTCAAGGCGGTGAAATTTCTGGGTCATGTAATTTCTGCTAATGGAGTTGCAGTTGATCCTAACAAGATTGAGGCCGTGATGGACTGGGAGAGGCCCAAGACGGTTACAGAAGTGAGAAGCTTCTTGGGTTTGGCAGGTTACTATCGGAGGTTCATAGAAGGATTTTCCAAGATGGTGCTACCGATGACTCGCCTTACCCGAAAGGAGACTCCATTCGTGTGGACACATGAGTGTGAGGAATGTTTCCAGGAGTTGAAGGAGAGACTGACTACTGCTCCTGTGTTAGTCCTTCCTGATCCTGCGGAGCAATTCGAATTATACTGCGATGCCTCTGGTAAAGGACTTGGTTGTGTGCTGATGCAGAAAGGGAAAGCGGTTGCTTACGCTTCAAGACAGTTGAAACCTCACGAGGAGAACTACCCGACTCACGACTTGGAGTTGGCAGCCATTGTTTTTGCTTTCAAGATTTGGAGGCATTACCTGTTTGGCATGAAGTTTGCTGTTTTCAGTGATCACAAGAGCCTGAAGTATCTGTTCGACCAGAAGGAGTTGAACATGAGACAGCGTAGATGGATGGAGTTCTTGAAGGACTACGACTTTGAGTTGAGGTATCACCCTGGCAAGGCCAATGTGGTAGCCGATGCTTTGAGTCGGAAATCCGTGAGCTTATCCAGCTTAATGATGAACGATTACGAGATGATCGAGAAGTTCAGAGACTTGAGAGTGAACTCCTTGTTCGGGGGTGCACTACTTGAAATGGAGACAGCGGAAGTGATCAATGAGCTGATGGAAAAGATCAAAGAGGCGCAAGTGCAAAGAGAGTGCCTCGATTATGTGAAAAACCAGGACGGTGTGTCTTGGAACGATGATGGTTTGCTGCTGTTCCAAAAGAGGATTGTGATTCCTCGAGGGCCATTAACTGAGGAGGTTATGGCAGAGGCTCATAAGGGCCGGTTCACTATCCACCCTGGTGCCACAAAAATGTACCAAGATTTAAAGAGGAATTTTTGGTGGCCGGGCATGAAGAAGGACATAGCGGTCTATGTGTCCAAATGTCTTATTTGCCAGAAAGTGAAGATCGAGCACCAGAAACCGTCTGGTAAACTTCAACCTCTGGAGATTCCACAGTGGAAGTGGGAGAGTATTTCCATGGACTTCGTGGTGGGATTGCCTAAAACTCAGGCTGGTTGTGACTCTATCTGGGTCATAGTGGACAGATTGACCAAGTCTGCCCATTTTCTTCCAGTGAAGGTGAGCTTCACTACAGAGCAGTTGGCCAAACTTTATGTCCGCGAGATTGTGAGGCTTCACGGGGTGCCCGAGAGTATCATCAGTGATAGGGACCCGAAGTTCACATCTCGGTTCTGGGAGGCGCTGCAGGAGGCTTTTGGTACGCAGTTGAGATTGAGTACCGCCTATCACCCTCAGACTGATGGACAGACTGAGCGGACCATCCAGACATTGGAGGACATGTTGAGAGCTTGCACGTTGGAGCAGGGTTCTGCATGAGATAGGTACCTTCCGTTGGTTGAATTTTCATACAACAACAGTTTTCATGCTAGTCTGGGCATGGCACCCTACGAGGCGCTGTATGGTAGGAGGTGTCGGACTCCTACTTGCTGGTCTGAGGTTGGAGATAAAGAGCTTTTCGGCTTGGACTTTGTCCAAGATACTACCCTACAGATCCAAATGATCAGGGAAAAGTTGAAGCAGGCGCAGAATCGCCAGAAGAGCTACTACGATGTCAAGAATCGACCACTGGAGTTCAGTAAGGGTGAGCACGTGTTTGTGAAACTTTCACCTGTCACCGGTGTTGGACGGGCACTCGGCGTGAGGAAGTTGAGCCCGCGATTCATTGGGCCCTACCAGATCCTTGGTAGAGTAGGACCAGTTGCCTATCGACTCGCCTTACCTCCGAACCTCGCCAACATCCACGACGTGTTTCACGTGTCTCAGCTTCGAAAGTACATAGCCGATCCTTCGCACGTGGTGCAGCCGGATGATGTGGAGGTTCGGGAGAACCTAAAGACTCCCGTCGGACCACTCAAGATCCTCGATCGTGGCGAGAACCAGTTGAGGAGCAAGATCATTCCGATGGTTAAAGTACAATGGTCAGGAAGAACTCCTGAGGAGTGTACCTGGGAGCGAGAGGACGAGCTTCTCCGACAGTATCCCGACTTTCGAGACATGTATGTTTCTGATTTTGAGGACAAAATCCTTAAAAAGGTGGGGTGAATGTAAGAACCCACACCGCTAATTAAGGTAATTAGCGAATTAATTATGATAATTAGGAAATAATTCCATAATTGACCCTAATAATTATTAATGGGCTTAGATAATTATATTGAGTGAGTAAAAATGCTGAAAGTCGCCTTTCAGAAGAAAAACACAGATACCGGTTCTGCTACTCGGTATAAATGCGTACCGAAAAAGTATCCCGGAAAATTATAACGAACGCATGATAATTACTAGAATATTATGTAGGACTTGTAAAACAAGTTTCAAGTCAAAATGACGTAATCTGATGCCAGAACTGATACTGGCTATGGAAAAGCGCGTACCGGAAAGGTGCTCCGAAAAATAAAATAAAAATATGACAAATCTTAGAAAAATGCGTAGGTCTAGAATCCGAAGTTTGGGATCAATATCTTTTACTTTGCGATTAAGGCTAATACTGTGCGATTAGTGACTTTGCCTATAAATAGACCCATTAAGGGCACAAAACCCTAGGTCTAAATTCTCTTCACATGAGTGTGGGCTGCAGCTTGTGTCTTGCATGCAGCCACCCTCTTCCTTGCTTGGTTGCCACCAAGTTTTCATCTTTCCTTCTTCTTTCACACTCTCCTTCTTGTAAACACTTGTGAGTGGCCTTATGAGTGTGAGAGGTGGTAGTTTCTGAGTTGAGAAACCTGTGTGTGTATAGTTAGTGAGCATGAGTTTGAAGCTTTAGTAATGGCTACTTTGTGGTAGTCACTGTGAGCTTCAAAGTGCCTTCTTGTGGTGCAAGAACCCACCTTGAAGTGCCATTTTCGTGCTCCTACTTAGGCTGAGTTTGAGGAACCTTGGGAGAGCTCCAAGAGCACAACTTGCCTCTGTTTTGAACTTTGGTAAGTTACCTCACTATGATCATGGGTTTAAATGCTTAAAAATGGAACCTTGATGCATGTATTGAGCTAAGTTACTAACTTAAGGGTGGGGTAGGTTAAACACACCTAGAAATGCATGTTTAAGTGCCTTTAATCGGTTAAAAAGTTAAACCTATGGATTGGATACTCACGAAATGCAGAAAATGCATTCTGTCGTGAGATATCCGGATATTGTCGGGCAGATATCCGGATATCAGTATCCGGATATGATATCCGGATATCCATATCCGGATATGGGGACAGCAACGAACCTGTTTCGGTAAAAATTCGATATCTTGAGCTACAGAGCTCCAAATCGAGTGCCGTTTGGACCTATGTGTAGCTAACACATAAGGAAATAACCCTGTAAAATTTCGTAGCCATTGGATAAGTGGTTTGATCTCAGTGTTAGTTTAAAGTCGCGTCTTGGGTGCTGGAAATTCAGTTGGCAGCAGTCACTTTGCGAAAATCATAACCGGAGTTATACAACTCCGATTGAGACATAAGATATGTCGTTGGAAAGCTTGTGAGGTCTAGTTTAACATATTAAAATCTCAGAATTTTTGGTAAAGAATTACAACTGCAGTTTTAATAAAATGGAACCTTGGGAGTGATATCTCGCGAAATGCAGAAACTGCATTCGGTCGTGAGATATCCGGATATTTGTCGAACAGATATCCGGATATGGGTACTGGGTATCCGGATATGGTATATCCGGATATGGTCAGTGTGATATTCGGATATGGCATATCCGGATATGTCCCTTGTGATATCCGGATATCCTGGGATTTCGCAGGTAGCTGTGCTGTGTGAACAGTAAGCTATTGGGGGTTTGTGGACCCTAGATTAAGGAAGTTGAACTTCTGTAATTAATAAACTAAGTCAGAATCACATGATTAAGGGCTTATGGCTTTGTGGGAAGCCTTGAGACGTAAAACGTAAAAGAAAGACGTAGTCTTTAAGTTGTATGCTTGTGATGCATGATTATTAATGTATTATTGGTCCATATCAGATTGTGATACTGCTGTTGTGGACTTGTGAGTGGTTGGACTCTTGGCTTGGATAGCTAGCTTGCAAGGTAAGCTTTCGTGTCCTCGGTTTAGCCATTTTGATGTTCCATCATGTCCCATGGGGATGAGTTTATGCATGCTGTGTTACATGCTTTGATTATTTTGGAAATGCTGTTGAGCTGTTTATATGTAATGAGCTATTATGATATGCATGTGGTGTCCACCTAGACGGCAATCCTGAGTATGTAGTACATACAAGATGGAGAAGCATGTGGGTGAGGTGCAGGTAGTATCCATGTACTCATGTAGGCATAGACGTATTCCTACATTTCTCTGGCCAGTAGATTTGAAAGCACACATGGCATGATTAATTGCTGCATCGCATGATTTTAGAACTTATACTGTAATACTATTTTTGGAACTTATATTACACATGTAAGTGAGCTTGGGGTGGAAGATCCTTGAGGACCCCTTGTCTTACTGAGATTTCTTGTTAGAGATCTCACCCCACGTTTGGGGACGCTTATTTCAGGATCAGGAAATGTTGAGGGCTCAGGTGGCAGGAGGCCAGAGCTGAGCTGATATGATGATATGCTGACTGCTGTTATGTTTTCCGACTGTTGTTTATGTTTTCTGCTGAGTTTATGTTGAGACTGTTATTGGGCATTGTTGCCTTATTTGGTGAGCATGGGGTTTGTCCATGCCACATGGTTGATTATTGTCTTTTGTTTTGCTGTTGTAATTTAAGTATCAGGATTTTGGCCCAGGCTGCGTGTTGTAGTCCTGTAGCTTTAGATACTCACATTATATTTATGTACGAGGTATTCAGTTAGTTGTCTTGCAATTTACATACAGGCAGTATTTTTATGAAAATGATTAAGTAATCAAGTTGGTTAAGTTAATGACGTCATAATTGAATTAAAGAAAAAGTTATTCCGCATTTTAATTAAGCGTGGCTTAATACGATAGTGTGTTAACAATCCGGGTTAACACGGGTTGTTACAGGATTCATGTATTTTCTTATACGGAAATACTTCTTCAAAGAAAGTAACTTCCCTCGACTCAATAACCGTATTAACGTGTATATCTGAAAGATCAGATTTATACACTAGAAACCAATAACCACTACTATTAAATGCATAACCGATGAATACACAATCCACGATTTTAGGTCCGATTTTCAACCTTTTAGGTCTAGGAACCTCAACCTTTGCCAAACACCCCCACACTTCAAGATAATTCAAGGTAGACTTTCCACCTTTCCATATTTCATAAGGGATGTTCTTATTTTCTTGTGGGGTACCCTATTAATTATATAGTTTGTCATTAAAATGACTTTCCCCCACAAACCAGACATCAACAACATCATTTTATTTAATGTGTGGTTCTTTCTCTCAACAATCTCATTGGATTGCATTGCATAACGAGCTGTTGTTTGGTATATAACACCATACTCTATATAGAATTCCTCGAATGGGCCATCATATATTCTCCCCCTCGATTGCTCCTTAGGACTTTAATTTTCTTATTTGGCTACAACACATATACCAAATAATAAACTTCAATTTAACCATAAAGTAATATACAATTATCATGTCATTGACAACATTTAAAGTCATCACATTGACTTTGATCATGCCATCACTAAGATAGCTCTTTTGAGTTCACATAGTATCAAATATTTCACTAGATATAAGGTTTTTATATCCATCAAAGCACATAGTGCATTTTTAAAGCAAGAGTTATCACTTTCCTAAATCATAAAGTCAAAACTTTCACATTTATAAGTCACGAGTTAATGGATATCAAACACCATCATATACTATCAAATCCATTAAGTGTACTACAATTGAATACCAATAAATGCATGACATTTCACACATAATAATTAATATAATAAAATATTCATGTCATAAATATTTCTCATTTATCATATTATATACCATTAAATGACATCAGATTTCACTGCATTTCTCATTGAACCAGCATCAAATAAGCACATCAAACCAAAAGGTCATTTATCAATTTTGGTACCATGTTTATAAATATATAAAGCCATTTCAAAAAGACTTAATATAACTCGAAAGACCATCAACCATCAAACCCGATTCATCATATCATTTATGACATTTGGAATTAAATCAATTCAATAATTGACCACTTTGATCATCAAGAAATTTATCATATTGTAATTCCAAAATGCAAATATTTTGCAAACACGCATAATTTTAAATTTCACATTTTGCATTCTCAAAGTTATTTTTCATTCATGCAAAGCATAAATTTTTTTCTTATAATAGTGGTCCCATTACAAATTCAATCAAAGCCAAATTCATACATCAATGTAAAGCCATATGAAAACAAATATTAAATACTCAATTTGAAACTGTTTTTCGTGTCAATGGTCACAAAGCTCTTCACAGACCCATCCATTTTCATCAATGATGAATTTCAAATGGTTTTCGAAAAGTGGATACAAGCACGAAAACCCGAGATGGACTTTCAACACAACAAATGAATTAGAAGGTGTAACAGTGAACCGAATTCGATGGAAAATGTAACAAATAAAATGGAATGTATATATTGAAACACACGATTACCAAAAAAGAAATAAAGTATTTCAAAATCAATGTCAATATGGAGCCACTACTGTGCATCCGATTTTTTTTTCAAAGGCTATTCAAAAAAGGAGCAACCCCCGTCAGGCCACACATGGCAATTTCCATCCATGGCTGCCATAGTTATGTATTTATTATAATATTATAATGCCACCATTATTGCATACACGTTTTGACATGCAAAATTTATGGCCACCAAGTCATATGTCAATGAAAATCCAAGAAGACATATCCAAATACATACAAAAGACCCTTTCCATTGTTCAATGCTGTTACCGAAAAGGGATATACTCCAAATCAATATGAAAACCGTTCATTGTTTACAGTACGAAAAAACAAAGACGCCTTAATATAAGGCATACAATAAAGTAGCATAGCACTTCCATGCACAGTATCGAGGTTCGTGATCGAACAAAATCATGAATGTTTTCGAATTTTCGAAAATCGTAAATATAATAAATAGAAATTACACCATATGAATTTCCACAAAGGAAAATATTAAACACATATTAGAAATTCCATTTCTGTTACACAAATAGAATCCGAAATTAATCACACATATTAATTTATCACACAGATTAATCACACAGTAAATAAAACAGAAATAGTATATATATATAACGAAAAATAGAATATACTGATCACAGGTTCAAAACACTAAATTGTCTTAAGATTGTTATTGAAGACAGTGGGTGATATTATATCACTAAGAAATTTGAACCCATGTAAATAACAGAGGGAGTAGACGATCAGAATTATCACTGTGAAATAATAAAAATAAATTAGAACATACTTACTTGTTGTCAGTAGTATATAACAGATAGATGAAGAATGAATGCAGAATTATAAATTAAATCCGAACCCACAGAACATATCTCCTTAAGACAATTTTTCCCCTCACTGATGCCAAAGGTTGATGGACACTTGTCTCCCAGGATAGAACGGATTTCGTCTGAAGAATGGTGGCACTACCAATCAACAGCCCAAACGAACACAACAATATGCCAGAGGAAATCACACCGGAGTATGAACAGGAATATGCAAACCGGAAGGATAAAAATTCCGGCAGAGTTTCAGTGCAGGAAAAGTTGGATCCATTTTATGAAGGTGTTAGTGTCTATTTATAGACACTGACCGGTCACGTTTCAAAAGGCACCTATTCGACGACGAAACAACACATCCGTTGGACACGAAAAGACACATTCATTCAACACCAAAAGGCACCCATTCAAGGATGAAACATGTTCGTTAGGATGAAATGACACATCCGTTCAGATGAAACGACACATCCGTTCGGATGAAACGACACATCCGTTCAGATGAAACGACACATCCGTTCGTCGACGAAAAGACACACCCTTTCACTACCAAACTTCTTATTCATAACCAATAGATTGTCTATACAATTTATATATATATATATATATATATATATATTCCAACAGTGAGATCATGTAGTGATCTTATGAATCAATCTCAACATACAGAGAGACATTGGTTGAAAGACCTATTTCTTAGTAGATTGCAACTAATCGTTTAAGGTTACAAGTTTCTATTGATATAACAAGATGAATTGGTTTTCTAGGATGTGCTTTAGAGCACATGATGAAAACATAAATTTACTTAATCGGGGTAATTTTTTAGAGTTGATAAAGTTTTTAACTTCTTATAATCAAGAGGTCGCAACGGAAAGGCTCTCAAAATGCTTTATATAGTTCCCATCAAACTCCAAAGGAATTTTTTTTATGTTTTCTCTCAAAAGATAAAGGCCACAATACAGGAAGAAATTTCCAAGGCCGAGTCTTGACTTATTTTTTATGAAACTAATTATGTATATATATATAAAAGCATATGACTATTGTCTTAAGTGTCCATATGCTTATTATGCTCATTGCTTAGCTTGTCGACTTTAACTTGCCTTGGTTGCTGGATCTCATGAGTTAAAACATATTCATCATTTTTTAAATTCAACTTCATAATTAATATTGATACTTCTTTTTGTATACATAATGATGATTTAAGGGTTGTCCAAACAAATGAAATAGCAAGAATAATTGCTATTGATGATTTGGAATTACGAGTTGGTCTTAATCAGATTGGTACTTTACGATGAATTAATGGTTGTCCAAACAAATGAAATCAAGAATAATTGCTATTGATGATTTGGAATTACGAGTCGGTCTTAATCAGATTGGTACTTTACGATGAATTAATGGTTGTGCAAACAAATGAAATCAAGAATAATTGTTATTGATGATTTCGAATTACGAGTTGGTCTTAATTAGATTGGTACTTTGCATTAAGTTGGAGTTACTCATTGGAGTTCTCATTACAATTATATTATGTTTAAAATATTAAAAGCCACGTATGAAGTTGTTGACAATATTTCTAATGAAGGAAAAACAATATCACAACATGGAGATGCAGATAATGCATATTCATCATTGACATCTTTTGATTTTGTCATCATATTGCACCTTATAAAGGAAATTATGGATACTACTAAAGTTCTTTATCAAGCTTTGCATCTAGAGTGTCAAGATATTTCAAATGAACTACACTTGGTTTCAACTACAAAAGAGTTTCTTTAAAAATATAGAGAGACATGTTGGGATGCTTTCATGGTTCAAGTTCGATAATTTTGCATAAAACATGACATTAACAATTCAGATATAAGTGCAAAATATATTGGAAGGGGAGGTCATGCACGAAATGAAGAAGGAAATTTTTCTACAAAACATTTTTATGAGGCCAATATCTTTTGTGTTACAATTGATAATCAATTGCAAAAATTCAATATTAGATTCAATGGTATTACCGTTGAATTATTTGCTTTGGGCTTGTCTTTAGATTCAAGAAATAGGTACAATTCATTTAATAGTTATAATATTTGAAAAGTGCAAATACATTTTATTCTAGAGATTTCACACAACATGTTGATTATTTAAGTAAAAACAATTAGAATATATATATATATATATATATATATATATATATATATATATATATATATATATGGGATAAACGTTTCTCAAGCAGCTTGAGATAAGTTTATCTCCGGCTAGCTCCAAAACTACGTCGATTTGATTAATGAAGGGTGTTTATGTAATTTTAGGTGAATTAATGAAGGGTGTTTCAGTAAAATGTATATGATATAAAATAAATACAATTACAAAAACACCCTTAATTAATTCACCTAAAATTACATAAACACCCTTCATTAATCAAAACGACGTAGTTTTGGGGCTAGCCGGAGATAAACTTAAAGCTGCTTGAGAAACGTTTTTCCCTATATATATATATATATATATATATATATATATATATATATATATATATATATATATATATATTAGAAACACGGTCATTGTTAGGACGTGTTTTAAAATACACTAATTTAATTTTTTTAGCAAATGAAATGTTGTTGAAAGAAAAAAAAACTCTATTACAAATTAAAAAAAAAGATAAATTAAAGAATTCAAATCATTATTAAAACTTGGTATTCTAACTTAAAGAACTCAAATACATTATAAAATATTAAACGCGTGCGCGCGCACACACATATATATATATTATAACATAAGATTAAATAAGTAGTATATTCGAAATTTATTTCCTTTACACTTAGGTTTATTAAATTTTAATTTTAGCACCTTAAATTTGTATTATAAATTAATTATTTTACATGTGTAATCATTTATTTTCTTTATACTCTATTTAATCAAATTCTAATTTTTGATAATTCCAATTTTTGCTTTATGCTCTTTTCTCATCTATCAAGTTCAAAATTTAAATCTGAAATGTTTCAATTATAAACATTAAATATTCCCTCACCCCAATATATAATAAATAATATTATTAATAGGACTAACAATTTTCCATGCGAAAAAGTAATAAGAAACATTAAAATAGTCTGTAAGATACTTAACGACAAACATCTTTTACGATGTAGGAGTTGGATAGTCATTGGTCACTAAATGATCATTCATTTTTATAGTGATTAAATTTTTATATTTTATTTTTTACAGAATGATAGATGTATTTTTTTTATTAATTATACATATTATTCAAAAGATTGATTTTTTTTTATAACAATAAAAAAAATTATTTTTTATCTTTTAATTTGTAAGTGTTTTTTTTTGATAACATAATTGTAAGTTTTATATTAGATATACATATATATATATATATTTAAAATATTTATGTTAATTATTATTTAAAAAAATACTTGTTCAAATTTTTGTCTCTTTTGTATTTTTTTTAAGTTAATTTTTTTATTTTATTTTCTTTTATAGTATAAATTGTCATTTCTTATTTGTTTTTTTGCATTTAGATTTAATATTTTTTTATTTTTTAACAACCATACACATATTTTTAAAATTTTAAATATATTTTCATTTGATTTATATTATATATTAAATTTAAATTTATTATGTATATATATGTTCACATTACATGTCATTCAAATATATATATTTTTCCAAATCATCCCGTCAACTTTGTTTTACAACAAAGATGCAAAAAAAAAAAACATGTTCATGTAATAGAACAACAATTTGAGAAGACGAATCAGATAAACAAACAGATAAGAGAATAAATATGTGTACAGGAGCTCATTACCAAATGAAAAAAATCCAATAACACATATCCTATTTATACACAAAATAATTGTGTTTTTTTACAAAATATTTTCACTTTTTTAAGGATTAATTTTTAACAAAATAGTTTTTTTATGCAGCATTGATATGGTTATCAGTTACCCATGTAGAAAGTAATGGGATAATAAATGAGTTGTCTGCCACTATTGCCCAAATATTTTTCCATCATTACAAAGTTTAAAATTCAAATTCAAAATTCAAATTTAAACGATTTTCGAAATTTAAAATATGTATTACAGAAAGCATTGAGTTATTATTAATTTGAAAATTCCAATATAGAAAGTAGTGGGGTTTTAAAATTAGACGTTCAAAAAACAATATTTTTTTTTTAAATTAGACACTCGAAATCCTTTTTAAACAGATATTGAAATTTAAAGTTTAAATTAGTTAGTATTTATTTAAGTCAAATTTAGAATTCAAATTTTAAAAAAACAAACCAAGCGTTCAAAACACAGTAAATATTTGTTTTTAAATTAGACACTCGAAATGCTTTTTATTCTTTTTAAACAGATATTAAAATTTAAAGTTTAAATTAGTTAGTTTTTGTTTGAGTCAAATTTATAATTTAAATTTTAAAAATACAAACCAAACGTTCAAAAAAATGTAAATTTTTTGTTTTTAAATTAGACGCTCGAAATCCTTTTTATCCTTTTTAAACAGATATTAAAATTTAAAGTTTAAATTAGTTAGTTTTGTTTGAGTCAAATTTAGGATTTAAATTTTAAAATTTCAAACGAAGCGTTCAAAAAACAGTAAATATTTTATTTTTCAATTAGATGCTCGAAATCGTTTTTATCCTTTTTAAATAGATATTAAAATTCAAAGCTTAATTTTGTTAGCTTTTGTTTGAGTCAAATTTAGAACAAAAATATTATTAATTTTGAAATTCCAATGTAGAAGTAGAGGGACATTAAATGAGTTGTCTGCCACCAACAATTGTTAACATATTTTATCAATTGAATTTAATTACAAATTTTATTTTATTTAATATTTTTCTTTTTATTCTTTTTTTACCAAAGAAGGAAAGGTTTTAAATATTTTGTAGTGTGAACAAAAAGCTGAAAGTGAAGGAGAAAGAGACACGTTAGCATACTTGCCAAAGAATGAGTTTCTCTTAGAATATGAGAAGATATATGATCGTTTTTAATTGACAGAATAAATTAAGCTCAAATAACCTAATAATAAAAATTATTAAACCTAACCATAATAATATATTTTTCAATAAATATATAATAATACAGATGTCTACCACTAAAAACTTTTGAACTCTTTTCCACATATATCAATTTAAAATTTCAATTTCAAAAAAGTTGTGGGATATAAATAAAAATATTTGCAACCAATTAATGTTGAACTCTTTTCCCACATGTATATCAAGTTTGAATTTCGAAATTTAAAAAAGTAATGAGATATTAATCATAAAAAATGATTAAATATTTTAAAAATGTTTATGTTAAATAGATTATTTTAAAAATTACTTGTACAAAATTATTTTACCCTTTTGTATTATTATTATGTTTTTGAATTTTTAAAAAAAATTCTGGAATATTCACTTTTTTAAAACGATACTGATTTCAAGGCGAATTATGATAAATTTAATTAGAAGATAAAAAGCTTCATATGTCTGTATTATATTTTGGAATTGAAGAGCTATCACAAACATAATTAAAGTAAAAAATTCCTAAAAGAAAAATTGCTTTGAAACTATGTTGCTGGGTTGCACTGGTCTAGCATCTGACACACTTCAACATTTTTTGAAGAAATAGAAGATGGTTTTATGAGGTTCAAAGTAGTATCATTCCTATCTAACTCATCACTCCAATTGTCACGGTAAGCATATATATCAAGAACAGACATAAATTAAAGAACATCAACAACAATGCAAAACAAATTATGTACGGAGAGTAGGGGTGGCAATACGTGTCAACCCGGCACGACACGCGCTCAACACGTGAATAACTCGACACGACACGTTTTGTAAACGGGTCAAAAAACACGAACCCGGACATGGCCCGCTCGGGTCACGGGTTGACACGGCACGACCCGCAAAATTTAAAATTTTACAAAAATGCGATTTTTTGAAATTAAAAAAATTAAGTATAATAAAAAATTCAAAAAAAGACTAGCTGCTGATTTATGAGATTTTTTTGTTCCTTCTATGTAAATGACACAAATATTCTCAATAGCTATATTCTCTTATTATCTATTTATTGTGACACAAATGTGTACCTAAAGTAAATAATAATAATAATAATAACATACATAATAAACCAAAATCAAATAAATAAATAAAACATGATGAGTTCAATTTCATGAATTGTCATCTACCTAAAAAAGCATCAACAATCTTAAATAATCCAAACGAGAATATAACAAATATCATCAACCTCATAATTTCATCATACCATCATCAATCTAAATATCTCGTGGCTAGTGCAAAGTACAAACTCATCAAAATAAAATTATACAATAAATATTATAAATTAAACACAAATTCCATTAAACACTAGTTTATGAATCAAGCTCATTTTAGGGTTCCTCCACCATCAAGTCTTCAGTTAAATCTTCCACAGGTAAAGTTTCACCATCTATTATAAAAAAGTAATAAAAATAGTTAGAGCAAAAAATTATGTAGCCAAAGATATCATCACAACCATAAATAAGATAAAAATATTACCAATGGCTCCATGAAGCCAATCTCTTGTGCAAATTAAAGCCTCCACTGCATCATGTGAGAGAGAACTTCTATATTGGTCTAGAACTCTTCCACCAACACTGAAAGCACTTTCAGAAGCAATACTAGAGATGGGTATGCCAAAGATATCTCTGGCCATTGAAGCAACTTGTGGATACCTGTATTGATTACCCTTCCAATATGCTAATACATCTAATTTAAGCTTTGCATCAACCCTTGGCTCATCTAGGTATAGCTCAAGTTGTGACTT